>JAAGNO010022141.1:0-68408 GCA_033439905.1 Ceryle rudis
CCTTCCTTCGTGCCCCCTGGAGTAGGAGTAGCCGCCTTCCCCGGTGACTCACGGTGGAGGCAGGGGCCGGCAGCTGGTCGGAGCTGGCCGGGTCTGGGGCCGGCGGGCGGGCTTCTTCGCCTCGCCTTGCCCCGCTCGGAAAGCGCTACCTGTGCCTTGTTTTTCCTCTCCCCATAGGACGGTCCCGAGCCCTCCGCTGTGAAGAGAATGGCCGTGACTCTAGAGCAGGCCCGGCGGGTGGGCTATACCTGTCTGAAAGCACTCCTCAGGTTCGCTTTTATGGTTGCCAACAACCTGGTTGCTATTCCGTCCTACGTCTTGTATTTAATTATGCTGCAGCCTCTCCGACTGTTGGATAGTAAAAGCTTCTGGTATATCGAAGGAGTATTATTTAAGTGGCTTTTAGCTATGGTGGCTTCTTGGGGCTGGTGGGCAGGATATACAGGTAAGAATTTAATATCAATTTAAAAATTATAAACATGTAAAAAGTGTTAAAATGCCAATGTTCTAGTATGAGGATGTGTAGGGAAGTATCTAACTGTAGTAGATATGTGGTATGTTTTTCTTTCAGTTCTTTTTTTACACAGATGCATTGTATTTCTGGTTTGAGATGCTGAGTGTACTGAAACCTTTTTTTTTTTTTAATCATATGTGCAAACTTTTATGTTAAGTAAGAGCTTTTCAATCAGTATTTTGTCTTGGCATAATCAGAAATGTGCTTTTTCCTAAATATCGTGATCATTGTTTTAGTGTTATATGAAAAAGGTATAGCTGCTCAAACGGGAGTTAATTTGTACTATGCATGTAGCTGATAGAGCCAAACTTTTGTTAAGAATTCTTAAGTCTTTGCATCTCTGAATCATCTCTACTTAAAGCTATCAGGGCACAAGGCTAAGAAGTTTGACAAGAAGCTGAAGTCAGAAGAGTAGGTCTTCTATTCCTTGCAACAGTGACTGTCTTTTCTGCTGCTTCAGAATGGAGGAAAAAAGAGGGAACCTCTTTGAAAGAAATACTGATGTACAGTGTTTCTTGACTGTATGGCACTTCATTTACTGTTAGCAGAGCTAATTACGGAATCTGTAGGGTTTTTCTCCTCTGCATGCTTGCTCTGCAGTTATTACTGAGCTTATTTTTGCTTGTTAGTATTCATAGGCTCATCAAGGTGATGGACTGAGTTGAAATATTAAGGAAGGCTCTGGTCTTGTCCTCGAATGCACTGATTTTCATCTTGCTTAGTGCACTTTGTGCAAGAAAACAGCCATCAGTTCTTTGTATGTGCGTAGACCTTGGAAGGGGGAGGAACTGAATTTACTGAGTGCAAAATATGAACAGCCCTCCTAAAAAATCTTTCCCTTTCTCCTGCCCAGGATGCATCCGCAGGTCTTGTCCATGTAAACAAGGAAAAAAGGAATGGCAGCACACAGCTCTGGAGTCTGGTCAGACTCCTGATTAGTCAGAAAGTCAGTGTTGACCCAGATGGAGCACTCTTTTTGTTAGGCTACAACAGCTGAAGCCTCTCTGATAATGTGCCGTTCGGTACCCAGTTGTGTGCCTTTCCGAGATGCACAAAATTTCTGTGGATACTCTAGGTGAGCTTCCAGTTTATTAAGGAGATAGTGGCAGCAGCAAGCTAGATTCTGGTTTGTTGGGATAGAGCTGTCGCAATGTTGCACTGCTTCAAAATTGCCTTGCCTGGTACAGCTCAAGCTTTTCCAGATGTGCTGGTTTTAAAATATTTTTATATGTTTATGTTTGCTCATTAAAAGAAGTCCACATAGTATTTGCAGTGGCAGGTATATTTTTGAAACTCTGCTTTATGCCTTAAAGGACAAGAGGCCTTCCAGAAGGAAGGATTGACTTTCAAGGTGTCGTGTGTATTGTTAATTGGAAATGGGAAAGTTTACGGGCGTAACGGTAATGTTAAAGCCATCCAGCCTATGACCCCGGGGATTTGCTGTGCGTATTGAACATGCTGGTTAAAATTCAAGCCGTTGTCCCATGACGATATGGGTGTCAATTTTTGAAAGCGGTTTCCTTGGGATAGTTTTACTGCTGACTGCAGAACTGTGTGGTTTCTTTTACCTATTGCTTGGAAAGTGGTCTTAGCATGATGTGCATATCCTAGAGTCTTCCTGAAGCATCTGTTGATTGGTGTTGCTGATGTATCTTGACAATTTGAAATCCTTTGTTTTACAGTCTTGAAATGTCTTAGTATGTTTGTTTGAAGTATCACTTACAAACAGCTACACAGAAGTGTTTTCTGGGATGGTGTTATGGGTAAGGAGGCCCTTCTCTTTGCTTTTCACTATAAAGCATGTCTCTTGTTTTGGGGAGGATTTTAAGCAAGCGATTGTATTTGTCTCAGTTTAAATATATTTTATTTAAGATTAAGACAAATGTGGTTTATCCCGAAAGCTATAAAATAGCAAGAAAACCTTATTTCTTTGTTCATCCTTTCCCCTTGTCAGTGCTCACCACCATGTGCAGAACAAACCTGGAAAGCATATATCTTTCCGGCTTCAACATATGTAGACAGAGTAATTTATGTGTCTATTTCCCGATTGATAGATTTATAAAAGACTGTCCTCTCTTTTTATGAAGTACAACCTAACTAAATCAGAACTCAAATACTGTTTTACTAGAGTAGATGTCTGCTAAGACTTGCAGTGGTGCATCTGAAAGAGACGTTAAAAGATAGGCTTCAATATACTCCATCTGTGCAAAAGTAAATACAAGATAGTAGGTATGTATGGGCTCATTGAGAAGGTTAAGGATTTTATGTTTTGAGTGAACAGTTGGTGATTTGGGTGGGGTTTTTTGTTTGTTTTTCTTCTTGGTCGAGAGGCTAACCAGCTAAGTGAGTTCACTTGTCTTTTAATTGGAGGTAGCAATCCGCTTCATTTGTGTTGAAGGTGCTTTTTGTTTTTTAATGTATTTACTTTTTCCCCTTCCAAACTTGGGTGATCTGTTGAGTGAGAAGTGATATAAGCCATTTGTAACTAGGGACTTAACCTCAGCCTGCAAAGTAGATTCACCTCCCCCCTCCTCCCCACCCCGTAAGTTTGTGTGTAACGTGTAGGAGAGAGCTTAACACCAAATGAAGGAAATACAGTAAATGCTTGGCTTTCCTTTAGGGCTTTGCCGCTGTTGTGTAATTGTTGGTATATTTTATTGAATAAAGCTGGAAGAGCTGAGGAAGACTTATGAACTTGGTCTGCCCTTCTCCTCCGCACCCCACGCATAAACCCGTGGTTTTGTGCTTGGATCCTAGAGTATTTGTCACAGAAATTATATGATCTGTCTCTATATCAGCGGTTCTAATCTGTGCTTTTTGATAAAGATAGGTGTTTCTGTGTGCAGATGCACTTGATGTTATGTAAAGAGATAAGTGTATAACTGGACAAGCAATGTAAAGGAAGGGATGGGAAGAAAAGTTGTAAAGGTCACGCTCCTTTCCCTAATCTTTTTCTTTTTTAAATGCAAGTATGAGAGAGGACTTGGGTATAATTGGTTGCCTTTGATTTTTTTAAAGGGCAGAGTATGATAAATATCTATGTTGTTCTCTTGAACTCTATAGTGTTTCTTATGAAAAGGAAAGCTGAGTGTCTTTTTACGAAGAACCTTCAGGTAGTCTAGAGATGTTATTTTATTTTTGTATGCTTTCAGAAAGCTCTTCTTCTATCACTTCTAAGCTTTTTCCCTTTCTTAAGGCTTTTTGTATAAATGTATTGTTGTCGTTGTTGGAGCTGTTCAGTTAGGATGCTTGGAATCTGCATATTAGTGTGATTTGAAAGGCACCTTTGAATAACACTTCTACATATTTTCCTGCATTTGTTGGAAGATGTATTCTAAAAAAAGCAAACTTGAGAGTGCTTGATCCTTTGTTGGCAAGTACTGTTTTTTCTCTATGCTGCAATTTGTCGTAATATACAAGTAAATCGGAAAACACTAAATAGTGAGGTAGATGTCATGGGAGGGAAATGGAGCAAATATGTGGTGGTGAATTTCTGATGACCTCCTGCACATGGAAAAAAACTAGTTTTAAAGCAGTCATCTTCTAGATTTGAACATCTTTGGGCAAGTAACTATCACAGATTAAAGTTTAATATCCCTGTATCTAATCAAATTGCTAAAAATAGGGCTACTGGAGAAAAGCTTAGTTTGTTTAAATGCACTTGGATGCACTATTTTGTCTTCTCCTGCTGTCCAAATGCAGAAGTTAGCATTAGCCTATGATAGTGTTATTACGGTATTGCGATTAGAAGTCTCTAGGACAGCAGAGTAATCGGTTAACAATGCAGTCTTGATACTCCTGATGCTAATCTTGTGCTTCATTCTGCTCCGCACAGCTCGCTCCCACTGCAGAGAGCAGTGGTGTGTGCCCAGCCTGTACCAGGGAGGAGCTGGTGGAGGATGAGTGTCCTCTGTCCGCAGCAACTGTCAGCACTCTTCTGCCTGTCAGAGCACCAGAGAAGTGTTGCATGTGGTCAGCAGGGTTGTGCGCCCCTTGGGAAGGGGTTTCCTTGAGGGCTGTGCTTGGAGCATTTCATACTCCAGCAGTGAAGAGGACAGCTCGACAAAACCCGTTTCAGCCCCTTGGCAGCATACACCCGTCTTGCAATGATGTTGAACCAATTGGTGGGCCAATGAAAGGAAGAGTAATACACTTCTGTTACCTCACATAAAAAGTCTTAGTGGTGAGAGTATACTTACTGGTATAACGATGCAGTGCTTAATAAAAAGCGAACTAATCTTGTGGTATTGCCTGTTACTGTTCTGTGTCAGCCAAGAAGGTGCCTTCTAAATACTGTCTGTACAAATGTTTCCGGTTTCTTTAAGTGAGAATAATTTTCCTTTGTTCTTTGTTTTTCAGCCCAGTACAATAAAATTGAGAATTGGATTTTTTTAGTTGTCCCCACTCCTCTTCCCTCAAGTGATTTAAAATGTATTAGGAGATTTGTATGTATGATTAAGTAGTGACCACTCTAATTTTTTCAGCAGTCATATTTTTTCACTCTAATTCAAAATCTTCTGTTTCCATTTCATCAGTCAACAGCCTCAACTCCTCTAATCTTCTAAGAATGCGAATATTTGTGTCTTCCAGAACTGTAAAAGGTATAGAGGGAGTTGCTGTGACAACGCTTCTCCATGCACACAGTGTGTGTGCTGTCTGTGCTGCTTCTTGTGACAAGTCGACCCCTCTCCTCAGGCAGAAAGTGCATCAGAAGCTGGAGAGCGAGCGATGAGATAAAGTAAATTTTTTGCCCCAAATAAGGCAGGAGGTGTTATTTCAGGAGACTTATGTATGCCTCTAACCCTGCCATTGTTTTTTACTCTCCTCTTTTTCTACAGTGACTTTTAACTGTTTTCAGGACTGGTCACTACTCTGAGGACTGGGTGGGGACGGGCACAGGGAAAACAACTTGTGGTTTTAAGGTCATGCAGTGTGTGAAATGGAGAAGAAAAATTATGCTTGTTTTGTGTTTTCTTTGAATGTGCAACAATACCTAATATGACTCGGTAGATTTGAATAGCAACGTACCACACAAATTTTCATTTATGCAGTGGCTACATGTTGAGTTTCTAGACAATCCCTGGGTTAAATACAGCTTTCTCCAATATGTAGGTTATGCTGAGATCAAGCAGGGATCTTTGAATTTAATTTGCTGTTTGTAAGAGGAAGTTTGTGAGCTGTCTTGATAAGAAAAGGTCAGAGTGAAATGAGTTGGGGACATTGGAGCTGTTTCTGCTGTGGCCTCAAAGCAAAGGCTCGTTGTGCCGTTGCGTAAGAGGAGGTAAGCAGTACAGTGAACTTACTGTCAACTTCTTTGTGCAAGTGATGTGTCTGTAAGAGTGCTATACAGTGACCCTTGTCCTATTTTAATAATATGTAAAATCACACCAGGAAATTCTCATATTTCTTTTTTGGAATATGAGTTACAGGTTTTACCATACTTATTTATAGTTCATCTAGTGTCAGCAACAAGTCAAAAGTAGTAAAACTTATGTTTAATTTTCCTATTGTATCCTTTAACTATAAAGGATCATTCCAAAAGATTAAGTATTGAAATGCTCTCTGAATTTTATTTTTAGAAAGCTGCTGCCTTCTGGCACAAAACTTACAGAGTAAAAGCACACAGTTACTTTTTTGCTAGTGATATTTTTGTTGCTTGCTGCTATTCGCATCTTTTTGTTGTTGTTGTTTGTTTGTTTGTTTTTATAGAGTGGATTAGTCACTGCTTCTGTTCCACTTACTCTGGATAATACAAGAATTAATACAACCATACCAAATCTGTTCTGGTAAAATGAAATTGAGGAATATCTATACAGAAAGCTGTGATAGTCCAGGAATGGCTATGGGATGTTTCTGAATTAGCATATGTGCTAACAGCCAGAGGGTTTTGGGAATTTTGGGTACTATTCCTGCTTATGCCCGCCTTTGCTATTTTTGTGTTTTCATCCCTCCTAGTTCTGGGCCTTTGTTTCTAGCATATCTGTTCATGCTAGTCATCTTCTCCCGCTGTCGGTGGTTGAATGCCTGAAAGGATGTGACTAACTACCTGAGAGATGTGTCTCTGTTCTCTGTATCTTTTACTGTTCTTTTTCTTGATGGTAGGCTTTTGGGAACCATATGAAGTGCTTACAAAAGAACTTTTGCCAGCTCTGATTTGGAGAAGCAAAATTTTAGGGAATTAAATTCTTTGTTCACAAATTCTTTGCAGAGCGTGCGAAGGAGGAATTTTTCTTCCACTTTGACAGTGTGATCCTGTCTGTATTGGAACATGTCAGAGATGATGCCTTTGTGTCAGAGATGCAATTTCACATTCTCATTTAATATAACTGTTCTAAAGCATAGAAATTTTAGAGCTCTTCAAGAAAACTAGAGAAAAAATTGTGTGTTTAAAGTTGAGGATAAAACCTATTTTCTCTGTTGTTTTTTTCCTGGAAATTACACTTTTTTTTTTTTTTTTTTTTTTTTTAAATGAAACTCAAACAGATGAACAGAATCTGTCACTTTCTCTTTCTCTCTTGGGCGTGTGTGAGGGACAGAGCAGTCTTGCCAAAGGTTAGCTTGGCAAGGTTTTAAGCTGCTGAAAACAGCATCTTAAAAATGGAAGAATTGTGCAACCTTAATTAGGGTAGTTAGTAAATCCTTTATGGAATATAAGCTGAGCGGTATAACTTTCCAGTGTGAACTGCGCCAAAATACAGCTCCAAGATATGTAATCTGCTTACGTTTATTACAGTGGAATATAAACTATAATGCTTAAGATGACATGTCAAATGTGGGATTGTGTAGGCATCTAATTGCACTGCTGTTGCAGTTGTCACAGTTGAGATAATACTGTAGCCATTTGTATGTGCAGTTACTGAAATAAATAAAGCTGATGGATTTGCCTTCCTGAAAATGTTCCGTGACACCAGTGAGGGATTCTGTATGTGAAGCTGGATTTTTGTTTGTGGTGTTTGTTCTTGTGGTTTTGTTTTGGTTGTGGTTTTGTTTTTGTTTGGGGCTTTTTATTATTTATTTTATTTTCTCTCACCAAAAGCATTTCAAGCAGGGAGTGCCACTGAAGAAGGCCTGTCCCAGCCTTTCAGACTTATCCTACCACCACTGCTTCAGTTTTATCGGCCATGTATCTTAATGACTGTGTGGTGATCGGGATCATGGCCCCGATCCCCACTGAAACTATCCACCCCCTTTTCATAGGTGACTTACAAAGCACAGTCCTTAACCCAGGCTATTTTGTGGGTGTGGTGGAGGAAGGTGAGTACAAATAGCAGAGAGAAAGAGCAAGACACTGCGTCTTTTGCTGACAGCACCAGCTTTAATGTTTTTGTTCAACTACTGCTTATGGTCCCAATTCAAGACAGCGGTTCTGTGCAGGATAGGTTCTCTTGTATGTGAATAAAATGTCACTGAAGTAGACTTCTTCACCTTTTTTTTTTTTTTTAATTATTTCTAACTGGTTAGTGTTTTGTAGACTGGAAAAATGCCTTCTGTAATCTTTGTTTAGAGAAGAAAACCCATTGCTTTCACCCTACTTAGTTATCATAAACTGAAAACTGGTTGATAAAGGAATAAAAAGAGCAATGTTCATTTTGATGAAAGTTTATCAGTGGGGTTCCTCTGAAGTCCTGTATATGTACTGCTTGAGTTTGTCAGCTATAGAGACAATTGTAAAGAACTTAAAGTACTTAAGTTGTATGAATAGCCAACAAAATGTAGAAGGTGTTCAGAGCTGAGCAATCCAAAGTAATAAACATTTAAATAAAGTAGAAGTTTGGGAAAGAGATTAGCATCATGGTGGAGAGCTTAGGGAAAGTTTTGGCTCAGTGCACAACTATACATTCTGTTACAAAACATGTAAAGAGCAACATGGAGAATATTATTAAAAGTATCAATGGTTCGACTTCACACTTTGCTGTTTTTGTCTCCATTGTTTTAAAGCTAATGAAGTATCAAGAAGGGGCTCTAAGAAGGTCAACAGCTTCATTAGGGCAAGCTGAAATCAAATCAGAAGAACTTCATTCACAACTGAACTTGAATTGGAACTTAGTTGGACAACTGAGTGATTCTGTTTCCTTGGCAGAATAGACTAGAAGAGAGAGGTGCAACCTCACTGCCTCTGTGTGAAGGAGAAAGGGACATTTAGTGTCATTAGAAGGTAGAAAATTAAAGTAGTTAAGATTCAATAAAACAGCGGTGCCTGGAGGTTTTGTTTCTTTCTTAAATATTTTCATTATGTCCTTTCACAAATATTTACTTTACAGGATAGTGCCAATGGTGTTAATACTTCTGAGTCATGTAACATGATCTGAAGACTTCTTGTTTATATGTTATGGTTATAAAAGGTAAGGAATTGTCCCCGTTTAAGGAGTCTAATAGTTTAAACTGCTTAGAGGTTCACCTCAGTTTTGTAATTGAAGTAAAGGGGGGAGAGGAAAGCTTAATAGCTTTATTACTGCCTCTCACTTACGTAGAACTAAAAATAGAACTGGTGTTCTAAGAGCAAGGGCCAGCACTGCTGCTCTTCGGGAGGATGTGCGTTCTGGAAAGTGTCATCGTTAGGACAATGGCATGAGTACTTATGGGTGTGGGTTTTTTGGTGGTAAAAAGGAGGATTTTATCTGAGGTTTTCAAGTTTAGTTGCATTTGTTTTCTAGCACCCCTAAGTTACAAGCATGTGCACTTTCTGTGAAAGTCTGTAGTGTCTGTTTGCCAGAACTGAGGAACAAAACCCATTAGTATTAAGAATACATATTTTTGATTAATTTAAGCATCAGTTATGTTTGGGTGTGATGTTTAGGGTGGGCCATTAAACGCCATTTTAATGTAATTTGGTGACTTGGGTCTTCTATTATCTATGTAGATCAATGTGACAGTGTTTTAAGCATAGTTTCCTGATGGGATTAAGCTCCTTGTTTAACAGCTATTCTTTCTCTCACCTCTCCCACACTTCTGATTTGCTTCATTGCAAGTCTGTATGTGATTGAGCAGATGGTTCAGATTTCAGACATAATGGTGTTCTCATGAGTCTTGTGAAAATTGGCAGCTGAGTGGAGGAGAGAGAGACCCAAGTTAGTGCCTCAGCTGAGGGTAGCGCCAGCAGATTTGGCTATTGTATGTCTTCTTTGACATCTGGTGCAAGTCCAACCAGTGCATCGGTGGTTTTGGGTTTGCCACAGTGCCAGCATATTTTGTCCAGCCCGTTGAGAAGAAGGAAGTTGGACAACAAGTTTTTATGGAAACTGGGCTTTGTTCTTTCTGCTTCTGTATCAATGCGTTAGTCTGGCAGTGACAGTGTATGAAGCTTACTTTTAGGTGATGTTTAGTCCAGCTTGCTTATCATAGCCTTTTAGATCCAAAAGGTATATGCAGATAAAGTCTTAATATTAGGAAAAAGGATAAGGTGGTAAAAGAACTTAAACTATTTGTGTTTTTAGGACCTTCTACTCTGTATCTAGAACAGGAGTTTATGTAGCCTCCTAAAAGGAGGAGGACTGGAAGGACATCAACCTGACTGAAATTTCTGAGAGAACACAGGGATACTCAGATTACTGTAGGTGCAGGGCAGAGACAAAGAGAAAGTCAGTTATGAATCTGACCCAGGGACATGAAGAAACATGCGGCTTGAGGTTTATTTGAGTGTGTTATGGGAGAGCGTGACAGTGTGGGTGGTAAGCAGGTTGAGGAGTGTCAGAAGGGTTCTCTACCACCATGCAGCACGTGTGAAGGCACTACAGTAGAAATGCGGCCTCTTCATTTTTGTACCTGAACTTTGTCTGTTTTGATATGCATAAATATATATAGATGGCCTGGCAAAACTCCAACTCTTAGCTGACAATTTCCTTTCCAAATGCATTCTTCTTTCATATCCATTTTTATTTCCTGTGCTTGCCTCTGGCATAAAATTCAGTTGTTGTTCCTCCTAGCAACAGCTTTACTTGGAAATAAATACAACTGTAGCCTGTGTATATGCTAATATAATATGAAAGGTCTATGAAGTTTAGATTGTGTTTGTAAAAATGCTTTCAGATGCAGGTACAGTTAATGTAAATGTTTGCTAAGCCTCTTGGATGTAGTGGATTACATGACAACAAACAGTGAACATTTCTTTTTATTTGAGACTCTTCTATTTGTATCATCAAATCTAACACTTTGGTCTTCTAATCTAGTAACATAGGAAAGGAATGTGACAACAGCAAGGCCTTTACCCAGGTAACTCTATTGTTTTGGATGTGTTTAAAGATGTTCAACGTCTACCTTAGGCTTTTGGAGTTTGACAAATTGTTTTTTTCAGTCCCTCATCTGTTTCAGAGGGAGAAAATACTGAAACATGCTCCTTTTTGCCCACCTCTTTATTGCTTACATTCTCTGGAAATGTTTTAACAGCCTACTAAACTGTAAAAGCTAAAATGCAGAGCTGAGCTCACATAACCATGAGGAGTGTTGCTTTGCGTCACTGTAGGAAAGCTAAGGGTTATTTGGGTGGCTGCTATGGTGAAGAAAGAACTGTAGCAGGTGGCCTGCTCCTTCCTTTTACATCCCCTTGTCACCCTTTCCTGATACTTTGCAAAAACAATGTGGTAAATCTTGAGTGCTCACTAACTGGGTTTGCTTTGAGGCAGGGTTTCTTTGAGCAAAATATGGAGGATTTAGTTGGATAGTTAGAACTCCATGTTTGAGGTGTATTGACCAAAACTCTTACTCTGTGGGAGTGTTGGACTTCAGTAGTTAAAATAAATTTATTTTTGCCTTGCTTTCTTCTTGTATGAGGACAGAGTATTTGTAACACTTCTGGCAAGTGCTTCATGAGTAAGCCAAGGCACTCGTAGCCACAGAGTTGCATGTAAAGTGCTTACAGTGCCCATTGCTACCCACAGACTTAGGAGTATTCTCATTAATCATTTAATTGTAAAGTGCAATTTTGAGATTCGTAATATCTCCTTGCATTTGTGGCACACTTGCTGTACTTGGGGAAGTGGAGAAGTTGATTTCCACAGACTCTTTCACAGCTCTGTTCAACCCCTTTATGGGTGCTCTCAAGAGAAACTGCTCTGTAGTGTAGTACTGTTTTTAATTGGAGCACTCTGAAGTCTGTTCTTTTTTTATTCCTCCAGCATTTGTCTACTGTCTTTTTTTTATCATTCATTCCCAATGTATGGAAAAGCTTTTTGATCCGAAATGTAGAAACTGGTTTTAATTTGAGGAGGGAGAAAAGAGGAAGAGAACCCTCAGCTATTGTCATAGCAGCAGCATATTTCAAAATTGGAACCTGGGTATTTATTGAAAAGTGCACTGAATATCTGTGTGTTGAGGATGAAGGGTAGGTATTGGAGCTGGCCATTCAGAAAGTTTAAATAAATTTCTTTGTATTGAGTCTGACCATTTTGTCTGTTAAAGTAGTACTGAAACTCCCAGTAAGACTGGCAGCCACAAATCCAAGTATTTTTTGCAGTTGTCAGCAGGTGTAAGAGGATTATTTGTTTTGTAATAGTAACAGATGCCAGAGAGCTGAAGTTTTTTTTTTTTTAATTAGGAACAGTAAACTTTCTGCTGCTGCTTTGAGGTGTGTCAGGTAGAATAATCTAATGAGAGAGGCTGTGTTTTCTCCTAATTACTTCATTTGTGATAGCCTGCGAGTGCCATTAAAGGTGTTATTTCTGATTTGGTGATGATAGACTTCTGCTTACTGGCAACCTGAAATGTGGCCACACTTAATTCTTAAGAGTTGCTGAACAGGTATAGGATAACCTGGGGTAAATTTAAATATGGCAAGATGCTTTGTTAGCTTGAACTGTTTGCTGCATTATGCTGGCAAAAGTGCTAGCTTAAGTTCCCAGGTAGAATTGTCATAAGCTTTCCAGCATGCTTTTTTAACCTACTGTTAGAAACTCTTGTTTTAATAATAAGGGTTTGCATAAACAGAAATGTAAAACTGAATATAGGAATTTGCTGTTAATCTGCACCATTA
Organism: Ceryle rudis; assembly: GCA_033439905.1. Classification (NCBI taxonomy): domain Eukaryota; kingdom Metazoa; phylum Chordata; class Aves; order Coraciiformes; family Cerylidae; genus Ceryle; species Ceryle rudis. Next base: position 12,480 of record JAAGNO010022141.1, read on the forward strand.
GCTTCTTACGGTTTTATGATTAAATTATTTTGATTAAATTTGTGGTAACTGAACATCATTTTCCCCTGGCCTTTCTAAAATCCATTATTTGACAAAAATTAACATAGTATGTAAAAAGTGAAAGAACAGTTCTTGTTATAACTTCTTTGTTGTAAAGACTCTTGTTAGTGTGAGCGAGAAGTTTAATAAAGTCCTTGAAACCTAATGGTGCGAACATATAAGGTTTCTTTTAAAGGGTTTGTCCTGCTTCCTTCCATCTGTATCCCATTATTTTTGGATTCTTTGCGTGCCTTACATTATTAAGTTTTCCCCTCTGCACTGCAACTTGAAAATGTCCAGTGACTTGGTTCAGTTCTGTGGTATATGGCAACGCTAGCCCACTGGAACTGGAGGATGGTGCAGAGGTGTAATGGGGGGAAGAGAGAATAATGCTGCATCTGTTTGATTAATAGCCAGTTTTATTGCTTGAGGATATTGATTTTTAGATGATACTTCTGCAATCTCAAAATACATTGTTTAAATATGTATTTCTGTTCTTACGATCATTCAGGTGCTCAGTACCTTTGTTGTTTGTCCAGAATTGAATGAGTTGGAGAGGTTTAAATGGTCAATGGTCTTCAAGTGGAGACAAGCTCCTCAGTTCTGAGATCATTGTAGAGACATGGTAAATAAAGGCACAGAATGGCCTTTTGGCTTTCCTGTGTAGGTCATTTAACAGAGATAATCTAAAAGTAAAGGGTATTTCAGATACATCTAGCACTACTTCTATGTGTTGATTATTTGTATTTTATCATGAGCCGGGCTGAAAAATGTCAACTGCATAAGTAGACAGTATCAACAGCATTTCATAGTAACTTAGGCAAGATCTGAAGAATATGAAGAGGTAACTGAACCTTGATTTAGAGAAGCAGAAGGTAGTCACTAGAACTGAAATACAAGGCTGATCTTTACACATTCAGAGTCTTGATTTGCAGTAATAGTATTGTTGGTTTTCTTGACTTGAATCTTCAGCCAGTGAATAAAGTTAGGTAGTTTGCTTCTGTTAGGAGGAGGAAAATTTTCTTTGTTTTGTTTTTGAATCAGTGTTCATTTCTGAGCCCAGATGGATTTGAACACTGGGAAAATTGTTTCCTTGCTCAACAGTGTAATTATGTTTTGGTGGGTTCTTCTTTTAACCTAGTACATCTTCTGAAAAGCATAGTCTTAGTTCTTACCTGTAGTCACTCTGGCAGCTTTTCTTATAGGTACCTTTTGGCTGTAACCCTGGCCTGTGCCCAGTCCTGGTGATAGAGTTCTAGAGCTAAGTATTTGAATGCTCAGGGTCTGATCAGGCCTTTTCACTATGCTATTTAATTAGGCCTGATATGTAGGGAGAGATGAATACAAATCATTTGGAGTTTTAGGGAAGTTCCACATGTTGTTTAAAGAAAAAATTGTTTGCTCACTTCCAGCCTCATTTCACTTTTTGGTTCCTGTATTTGATAGACCTCAAGGCACTTGAGAATTTCACGGGTACTAGAAAACCCTTGATTAGCTACCTCTGTAGCTATAAGTGCAGAAGAAGAACATGCTTTATCAGCTTCCTATGAGAAATTGCTCTTCAGTGCCAGTTTTATATATTCTGCATGTCTTTTACCTGAAACAGCCTCTTGTATAGCACTCTGAAAAGTGTATGGTCCAAAAATATACAGTAACTTAAAACTTGTAGTTAAAAATGGAAGTGAGACTTCCAATTCATGCCTTCTTATTGCTAGCTAACCTCTCCAATCCCTTAGTCAGCAGGTAATAACTGAATTCTGAGTTCTTCTGATGTCCTCAGAAAGACTTGATATTTTGTGGCCGTGGTATATTTGTTTTAAGATTGCTGAATTTGTCATGTTATTTCTGCAGCTGTGCCTTTTGATAAAAACGTATGAAAAGCTTCTAGGTGCTGTTTTCCTTGAAATGATACAGCAGGCTTGCAATTTGCAGATCTGAAAAGGAGAGAAAATGGCCATCTCTTCCTGGGCAAGTTTATTGCCATATTATGCCACCAATTACTTGTTCTTTAAAGCTGTATTTTCAACCGGCTTGATGTGAAAATCTAGATGTAAGTAGGAGCAGAAGCTTCCATATGGCTAGAAGTGTGGCTTTCCACCTGCACTTGTTTTGTTTGGGTTTTTTTCAATTTAAAAAAGAGCTAATTTTTTGAGAACCTTGTTGTAATAGAGCTTCTTCCCTTTTAAATAACATTCATGCAGTCTCTCAGGAGTTGATTTTGGGCAGTTCAGCTTTTGGTAACAAGTTCCTTTAAGTCTTCATATCACTGTCCAGAAGCAGTAAGGACTTGAAGCTGTCCACTTTGAAAGCAAAAAAAAATCAAGTGTGGGTTGCATCCATCTATTTATCCGTTTGTGATAACGGATGATCTTATTTTTATTTCTTTATAGCCATCAGACTCTGGTGGTATCTTATTTTTCTTGTTGAAACAGGATTACAGATTTTCCCCAGTATTTACTTGAAGGCTTGCCTCTCTCTTATGGGTGCATTTTTTTCCAGTGGAGTCTTTGCCCAGTCTCCTCAGGATTTGTATTACTCTGGACTACACTGTGCAGAGCTTATCTCTATATAGAGGAGAAAGTTTGATTCCCAATACAAAGTCCTGTGATGTTGCAGCGCTCAGCTCTGCATAAGCAGCCAAACAGCTGAATGGAAACCGGGAGTGCTGCAGCCCTGTACGATGTCTTGTTGATTATTAGTTTGGTTTAGCCAGCTTGCACTAGACCAGGTAGTTTGCATCTTGCATGTCTTCTCTTTCTCTTTTGATCAAGATCCTCAGAGTTAACAGCTGAGGCTGCAAAGCAGGTTTCAGCTGTTCCCCCTGCTTTAACAGACATAGTCCTTTCTCTGGAGGAAACAGGACTGCCATTTCACAACTTGTTTGTTCTACATAGAGCATTAGCCTAGTGGATTTTTTCACACCGTTGGTTTGGATATACTGGGTTTTGGCAGTGCTTACACCATTTGAGAAGTATCCCTTTACTTAGGGCTGTGAACTTGGGTGTAAGCTCTGGGTATTGTATCCCCTGGAACCTGATTGAGAAGATGTTTTTTACTGTATGTTTACTTTTTAAGGCAGTATGATACAGTAGCTGTACTTTTTGAGCCACTTTAACAGCTGAGGGAAGTGAGGTACCTTATGAATGACTCTCTGACATCACTGGGAATTGCACATCTGGAAAGACAAGCAACAGAATCAAGTTAGTAAGGCATACCATTCCCAGTGACTAAGAAGGAAACTCTAGTAGTAGTATTGTAGTTTGCAATACTGCCCCTGGGTAGCTTCTGCTGCCGAGTCAGTCGACTCTGCAAAGATAGCTCAGGTTATCGTTATGATGCAGTACTTTAACAATGACAGAGGGTGTGCTTTTGGAGTGCTCTCTTGCAGGGAGAATTATATTTGGGTTTTTTATTTGCTTTCCCCAAACAGTTCCAAAGCCCATTAGAATTTAAACAGCTATCACCTTGTCCTTGCTGGAGCGAGTTCAGAGAAGGGCAACCAAGATGGTGAAGGGTCTGGAGAGGCTGAGGGAACTGGGATTGTTTAGTCTGGAGAGGAGGATGCTGAGGGAAGACCTCATTGCTTTCTACAACCACCTGAAAGGAGGTTGTAGTGAGGTGGGTGTGGCCTGTTTTCTCAAGTAAATAGTGACAGGATTAGAGGAGATGGCCTAAAGTTGCACCAGGGGAGGTTTAGATTAGATATTAGGAAGAATTTCTTTACTGAAGGAGTAGTGAGACACTGGAACAGGCTGCCTAGGCAGGTGGTAGAGTCACCATCTCTGGAGGTGCTCAAAAAACGTGTAGATGAGGCACTTCAGGACATGCTCTAGTGGGACAGTGAGGTGTTGATAGTTGGACTTAAGCTTACAGGGAAAAGGAGAACAATGAGGAGTTGCATGTTTTTACCATGTTCTAATGTTCTTTAAAAGAACAAACCCCTATGCTTGCTGTGCAGTAAACACCACAACATGCCTAACAAGCTTGTTCATTTTTAAAAAGAAATTCCATAGCATTTCAAAAGTAACTTAGGTCACTTGTGCTGGTTATGCTTTGCATGTTGGGCTAATCAGACTTGCCCAGCAGGTCTTGCAGCGCAGCAGACCGTAGTTCTATAAGGAGAACTCCTGGTCCAACTAGTGCTTGCTGCTCCGTCATCCCATCTTCTGATAGATCTGATTGTGCTGGCTTGCTCCTTTTGCGTGTGTGTTGTGTGGTTTGTTTTTTGGTTGTTTTTGTTTGTTTGTTTTTTTGGGTTTTTTTTTGTGGTGTTGTTTGTGGGTTGGTTTTTGTTTGTTTGTTTTGTTTGATTTTTGTTTGTTTGGTTTGTTTGGTTGGTTTGGGGTTTTGTTTTGGTTTGTTTTTTTTCTCTCCTCCCAGCAGTACCAATGTTTACATAGTGTTGCAGTGGCTTTCTTTTGCTTCTCAATTATCAGAGCAACTTGGCCAAAATAGGAAAAATAAGAAATATCATAGACAAAGATAGCAGTGGAAATAATTGAGGCCTTCCCACTTTATATGCTGGGATTTTTTGGTTTACTTGTTACTACTCTAATCTTTAAGTTTTGTGTTTAGTAGGTGTCAGTAGTGTTAAGTAGTAATTTGAATGTCTTGGTGCTTGAGTCACTAGAAGTAGCTCAACTTGTATGCAGTTACTTGTATACTTTGTGTTTGACATGAAGACAAAACAGTCTCAATGGAGTAGTTTGCCATAATATTTCATAATAGAACTAAAGATACATGTAAAAATATAAATTAAGACCTCAAGACTTTATAGCAGTCAGTGCAATGGCTTGTTCTGGCTAAAATGCATCATTGCCTTGAGTTTGTGGTGTTGGTTACTGGTCCTGCATCTTTGCCTGAGTTAGATGATCCTAAGTGGATCATGTTCTGCTTCTTTCATATGAAGGTTTGAACTATCTTTCACATTTGTCTTTGCTGCAGTTCTGCAGCTGTAAGGCAGAAAAACCTTGCCAGTTTGTATTTGCAGCATGTGCTTTGTAACTGTAAAGGCTGCTCCTTTTCATGGCTGCAGGATGAAATGTAGGTTTTGTTGTAGTTAAAGGTGTTGACTAAGAAAAAAATCTGTTAACACTGTGCTTTTCCTCCTGGTCACAGAATCACAGAATTGTTTAGGTTGAAAGGGACCTCTGAGGATCATATTGTTGAACTCCCTGCTCAAAGTGAGGCCAGTTAGAGCAGGTTGCCCGGGTTCATGCCCAGGCAGGTTTTGAATAGCTCCAAGGATGGATACTCCACAACCTTGATGTGAAACCTGTGTCAGTGTTTGACCACTCTTATAGTAAAAATGTTGTGTTTTTCTTTTTGCTTTTTTGGTTTAGTTTTGTTTTTTCCTTGTGTTGAAGTGGAATATCAATTTGTGCCAATTGCCTCTCTGCCCGTCATTGGATTCTTCTGCAGGAAGGAGTCTGGCTAAGTCTTTTCTACCCCTCTCCTTGCACCCCCATCAGGTACTTACATATGGGTAAGATTCCTCTGCAGGAGCCTTTTCTTCTCCAGGCTGAACAGTCCCAGCTCCCCCAGCCTCTCCTCATATGGAAGGTTCTGTGGTCCCTTAGTCATCTTAGTAGCCCTTTGCTGGACTCACTCCATTAAGTCTGCATCTTGTATTTTACTGGGGAGCCCAGAACTAGACCCAGTGCTCCAGCTGTGGCCTCCTCAGTGCTGAGCAGTGGGGAAGGACCACCTCCCTCCACTTGCTGGCTGTGTTTTTCCAAATGCAGCCCAGGATACTGTTTGCCTTGCCAGAATATGCATTTCTGGCTCGTGCTCAGCTTGTCCACCAGGATCCCTGGGCCTTTCCTGCAAAGTCTCCCCTCAAGTATGGGACTTGACACTTCCTCTTGTTGAACTCCCTGAGGTTCCTGTTGGCTCATTTCTCCAGCCTGTCCACATTCCTCTAAATGGCAGCATGACCATCTGGCATATCAACCACTCCTTCTGGTTCTGTGTTGACTGCAAGCTTGCCACAAATTTCTAGAGCATGTCCTCCATCCTATCATTCAGGCTGCTAATGAGAATGTTAAACAGTACTGGTCCTAGTATTGACCCTGGGTAGAAACCTAGTGACTGATCTCCAGCTTTGTGCTGCTGGAGGTGATGATTTTCTGTCCTACAACTTTCCTTCTTAAAAGTTCAAGTCCCAGTGCTGACATACTGAATTTCAGACTTACTTTTTTTTTTTTTTATTGTGCTTTAACTGAATCTTTCCCTTTCCTCCTTTATTTATTTCTCATTCTTTTTCATATATAGAGAGGAAAAACCTGCCTCTGACTCTTTCTGACTTGAATCCAGGAGGGAACAAGCTCTTCAGCTCATGCAGCACATAGGAATTTTTTTCAAGATACCTATGTTTTTTAAATGGAAAATAAAAACAAAACCACCATGGCACTTCTACTGAATTGTTTCTGTCTGTCAGTGTTTGACGTGTCAGACCATGCTTGTCAGCCCTAGTCCCGCTTTAGTAGTTGCACAGGAGTAGTGATGGGAGAGGTGAGTAGGGGTAAAGTACTGTAGTAACCTGCTGGGTTCAAGTTATTAAAAATACAGAGCCACAGCCAACTGTTCTTAGCTTGAAAGGGGGATAAGGGGAACAATAATACAAAGCTCTGTGTTTCCAGCATTTTTTAGTTACCCAGCTGCACTGCTGTGGTTTTTTTGATCAGAGAACAGAAACGCTCCTCATTGTTCTTCTATGGTACTTAATGTTTTAAGAGACATAGGCTTGAATTGTTGTAATGGTGTTGTATTCTGAAATTCTCCTGTTTTCAGCATAGCTTTTCCTCTTAATTCTAGAGAAACCAGTCTCTTTCATAAAGCATTCTTACAGATAAAATTTTATTTGAGCTTAGGAGGTATTTTGCACTGCAACCTTTTTTAAAATACTGTAGTTTCAATATACACTACACTGAATAAGACTTTTAAGACTGTGATATCAACTTAGGAAAATTTGATGTAGGACTACCTTCTTATTAAGAGTAAAGGTGAGTGTTACGGGCAAAATTGCAAGAGTTTTGAGTCCTGCATTTAAAAAAATGGAAAAGCGTTCTGTGAATTTAGTTGTGCTAGAGTGGCGAGAACCCTTTCTCACAGGTAAAAATTATCCTTGTAGATAAAGAGACTGAAATGTAGGACCCACAGCCTTGTCTGACAAAAACAGTCTATTTAGGCAAGTGCTGGACCTCGCTGCATTGAGGGATTGACTGGTGTTTCCATCATTGTCCCCGACCTTGAGGTTGAATGATAAAGTGCAGACTGGTTAAAAAAAACCCCTTCTGACTTGGTGGTTCTTAAAATTTTCAAATATTCCATAGTATCTGTCTGTGGAGCAATAAAACATCTGTGGACCAAAATTTATTGGGACACTTTTTCATACAAGCAGTCTTGTGGCCCTATGATTGTCGAAGGATGTTTTGCCATGTAAAATTGCCCAGTTTTTGTAAGATGCGAATCTTGCCTTTGCTCCGTGTAAAAGTTTAGCTGAGATCCTTCTATTCAGCGTCTCTTTCGTGCTTGTTTTACAGAAATATGTTTTTTTGTTACTTAGTGTTACAGCTTTTTGGTCACCCCTAGAGTGTTTCAAATCTTTTAACAAGCAAAAGGCAAAAGTTCATCTTTAGCATATATATCTCTCTTTGGTTCATGGTCATCTTAAAGACTTGTAAACTTTGTCTTTATTTCATGTTGGAAATAAACATTTTTGAATATAGATTGACAGTGTTTCTTTCCACAACATAACTAGGAATGTCCAAAATGGTACTGAGTATCAGCTTTAAATATGAACTGATGTGCTAGAGAAGTTAATCTGAAGTATATTTACTGTTAGTTTAGATTCTTCTGCCTTTTTAGGACCTTGGTGTCAACATGCTTCTAACTACTAAGTTTTTGTGCATGCTTTGAAACTTCTTTGGCTTGTTTTTAACTTTAAAGCCTGACTATTTGATTTCCAGTACCCCTTAATAACCTTTACTACTTGTTCTGATATTTTATTTCCTTAATGTGTTAAAAATGTGAGGAAAATGTTTCCTCATGGTGAGGAAAAAATGGGACATCTCCCCCTGTGTTGCTTCTTCTCCTAGGCTTCAAACTGGTTTTGGTTGTGGATGGATTGTTTTGTATTTTTTGTTGTTCTGTGGTTTTGTTTTGGCTTTTTTTTATTTTTTTTTTCCTGGCCATTGTAACCTCTGCAGTATGTAAGGTATTTAGAGCATTATTATATTAGTTCATGAATGCATTGATGTTCCTCTGTGCAGTTAATACTTAATGTATTTTATCTGTCACCGAGGAGGAATGTGCTGTACAGCTTGCTCCTTCTGGAAGTGGTCTGACTCATGAGCTTGAGGTACTTCAAAAGGATTTCAGTGCTCCATCCCATTCTTCAGTCTTGCAGTTATTTTTCTAATAATAGAAGCAGCTAAACAGACAGTGGAGTTGCTTCTCTGCTGCTACAGTTTATTACCAGTATAGTCATAAAAGCTGACATCAACCACAGTCTTCACATTTCACAGTCCACATTTGCCTGTGTGGCTATGAACACTGTGTCTCTTGTGGTTACTACTTCCAAGGAGCAGTACCATATACAGGTGGGGATCCAGTTTGGATGGTCAGAGCTATGAGCTGTGGGACTTTGGTGCCTCTATAATTCAAGCAGTGTTGTGGGAGTGGCATAAAATAGTTGTTGGAGACATCTAGCAGAATGTGGAGGTCCAGTGAAGGATGTTTTCTTGTAAGATATATTGGAACTACTTCTTAAATATCTGTAGTGAGCATATCTTGTATATCCTGACAGAATTTAACCCTAAAAGTTCTCTTATCATATAAACTGCTTGACTAGCAGAGTTGCAAAGAAGTGAAACTCTTGAAGTGATACTGTGTTTAATGAAGTCAGCGGAAGAATTATAGAATTGTAGAATGTTAGGGGTTGGGAGGGACCTCTGGAGATCAAGTCCCCTTCTTCTTGACACCCACACTTCAGATATTTGTAAACTTTAATAAGATCCCCTCTCAGTCATCTCTTTTTCCAGGCTAAACAGCCCCAGGGCTCTCAGCCTTTCCTCATGAGAGAGATGTTCCAGCCCCTTCATTACCTTTGTAGCTCTCCATTGGACTCTCTCTAGTATTTCCCTCTCCTTCTTGAACTGGGGAGACCAGAACTGAATACAGTTCTCCAAATGTGGTCTCACTACTGCAGAGTAGAACCTTCCTCGACCTGCTGGCCACACTCTTGTTTATGCACCCCAGGATACCAGTTGACCTTCCTGGCCACATTGTGGTTCCATGGATCACTTATTGTCCTCCAGGATGCCAAGGTCACGCTCCATGGGGCTGCTTTCCAGTGAGTTTACCCCTAACCTGTACCACTTCATGGAAAGTGAGCTAAGGTTTCACTTTTACTGATTCTCAGTCACCTATGGGATCCTTTTAGGATCCCTCTCTTCAGCCACGAGCATCATCTCTTGTGCCAGTGAATTAGAGAACTCAAGCAAGCTGTAGCTGTGAGGTCTTCAACAGGCACTCCAGGAGAATTAAGTCAGTCTTCAAAAGTAGTCTTCCCTAGGGCCTATTTCCCTAAGGACCTGCTGTGCTTTAGGAAAAACATGGTTCTTAGTTTGGTTAGAAGGTGAAAGAGCGAGGGCATCTCTCTTGTAATGGCTTCCTACTTTTAAAACCTCTTTACTGTCAGTTAATTGAACTAAGAGTGTTCATTGACTTAAGGCATAAATATTATGACCGCTAAAGTCCTCTTCTCCACAAAGCAGATTTGTCTGTAAACTGCAGAAAGAGAGGGTGGAAGTGAAAAAGAATGGAACTGAAACCAAAAGGAAATTTGCATTGTTTCCTACAATGAACTGCAGAGGTGTGCAAAATGGTTTGTCACAGAAAAATTAAGATAGTGACTAGGACATCTTAAACCCAGTCTTGTTTTATTAACATGTAATGTAGGAAGAATGTCATCCTGGTGTATATTAGATGGGGTGTGGTTAGTAGGTCAAGGGAGGTTCTCATCCCCCTCTACTCTGCCCTGTTGAGGCCTCAGCTGGAATATTGTCCTGTTCTGGGCCCCTCAGTTTAAGAAGGTGACCTCATTAATGTTTATAAATAATGTAAAGGGCAAGTGTCAAGAGGGATATAGCCAGGCTCTTCTCAGCGATGTCCAGTGATAAGACAAGGGGAAATGGGTGCAAGCTGGAACATAAAGTTTCTCCTTATATTTACGTAGAACCTTCTGATGGTGAGGGTGGCAGAACACTGGAACAGGCTTCCCAGGGAGGTTGTGGAGTCTCCTTCTCTGGAGACATTCAGAACCCACCTGGATGCATTCCTGTGTGACCTAATCTATGTGATCCTGCTTTGGCAGAGGGGTTGGACTAGATTATCTTTTGAGGTCCTGTCCAACCCCAAACATTCTGTGATTCTGTGAAGCTCACTTTAATTGTAGCCTTCTCTTCACCAGCTGCTGCTTCTTCTCTGACTTCTCTATGATAAGCATTTTTCTTGTTGGAAATAAAAGGAAAAAATTGTCAGTGCAGGTCAGTTTATTATCATCATAGAAGTCTGAATCAAATGAGCTGTAAAATATGCTCTTTAAGTATCAAAAGTCTTGTTTGAAAGTGGTTTCGCAACCTTAAATTATATATAGTAATAGCACTGAAATTGCCAATATTTTTGTTAGTAAGGGTACATTTTTTAATAGGAAAAGAAAGATAACATGCTAAGTGAAGCTGTCTTTAATGATATGATGATGTGTGCATGTTCTTTCCCTCCTTTTCCTGATTGTACTTTTATTGGTCATCTGTATGTCTTGTGTGTACTTAGAGACAATAAATGAGGTTTCCTTGGCAGTATGAATTTTGGTAGGAGTGGCTGGGATTGGAAGAGCTATTTTTCTCTTTCCAGTAGCACGTGCCTGATTTTTAGATAGGTGTTTTTAAATATCTTCTAAGCCTAAAATAAATGCTTAATAAATGTAAAATAGTTAACTGTATGCTGCTTTGCTTAGTCCATTGTTTGCTTTCCTTTTTTTACTGTAGGCAACCAATTTGCAGACACAAATGCTTTTAACATTTTTGTTAAGGGGAAAAAAAACGCTTTAACACCTTCCCCGCCCTCCTAGCCCCGCAGTCTAGGCATGCTAAGTAATATTTAACCTCTGGCATCACTTCTGGGATTTCTTAATGCCAGTTATCAAAGACTCCCGTCTATAAAGGAGAGACAAATTAGTTTAACAACTGTGCATAGCTACTCTAGTTGAAACATGCTTTGATGAGCAAATTGTGAATAACAGTAAAGCCAGGGTTGCAAGGTGCCAGACACAAATGCTTGAGTATGAGGGAGAATGTTTAAAACATAGAAACCTGGTTGTCATGAGCTACAGTCACTACTGAGTAGCTAATAATAACATTCCTTCTTTCAGAAAGCAGGGTGGCTTTTGAGGAAGGAAAGGAGGCTGTCCATTAATAATGCCCTTTATTGGTTAATGAAGGTTTCCAAGCAATTGATAAAAGGTAGTACTTTTCAGGTCTAAGTGTTGCCAATCTACAACTTTTTTGGAATGGGTTTTCTTGAAGTCTTGCCTCATGGATGCAAGTGATTGCAAGTGGTCAGAATTTAAATAAACTAAGTAGTGTAAAGTTCCGGAGTTAAAGAAGTTCTCCAATTTCTAGAGAAAGTTGTGAGTATTGTGTAGACTCAAATCTAAATGGCAAATAAAGTAGATATCCAAATCCATTATATGCTTACATATATCATAACTCTTCAGGTGATTTATCTAGCTGTTTTATGGGTTTGGAGCTTTTAATAATTGTGATTTAGAACACCTAAGGAGTTTCCCTGACCTTGCCATAAATCAGTCTTTTCATGATTTATGGGATTAATGTGGCAGCTTTTAGATTTGGATGATGCTAGTATGAGAATTGCATCTGGTTCCTTCACTGCCTGCTTCTTCATGGCTGTTGAAATTTTGGTGGAAGTTTTTGGATTTTTTTTCCTCTCCAATGCAGTGGAGAAATAAGAAGTTTAAAACTCATTACATTCTGAAATAATAACACTAGGTATTTATTAGAATTTAAGGGTTAAGATGCCAATAAAGTTTATGCTAATTCCCATGGCACACACTGTAGTGAAACTACTAAATATAATGAAGAAGAGATGGTCAGAAATTTCAGAATTTGTTTTAAGTTTTAAAACACAGTATACAAAATGAAGTAGTTCATAGTAATTGCTAGGCAACTGCTCAGAGTACTAGACTGCCATTCTTGCTAGGTATATTCAAAAGTATAAAATAAAATCTACTGAATTGTTACTTAGCCCAGCCTAATGATATACTGCAGTCAAAATGCTTGAATATTTATTCATAGCTTCACTTACATGCACATAGTTATGCTAAAGGACAAGATCACAAAACAGCCAAGTTGAGAAGAGAGTTCTCTGTTGAGAACAGTTCTGTTGAGAAACAGCTACATTTAAATATGTAATAGTTCAGTAAAAATATGGAAAAAACTTCTATTGCTTTTATTTTATTTAAGCTCTTTGAGGATTAACTCATAAAAAGCTCAGTTTGCAGCTCATTATATGAAATATTTTCTTGATGGTTTTTAGAGACGTATATATCTTGGACTTCTTGTTATAAAAGAAGGAAAAATCTTTCTGTCGCATGGCGCATGCGATTGCAAGTAAATGTGACTTCATCCATTCCTGGAGAAGACTTTTGCTTACAACACTAAGTCACAAATGAAGTATCTCTTTACAGCTAAGCCAATTTGTCTGAATCTTGTGGGTAGATGATGTCACTACTAGTGAGGATTATCAGATTTTCTTGGTACTGATTTTACCATGATTTAAAATTGCCATGTTAAACTGGTTTCCTGCACTTTCCTTCCTTCCCTCGTGCTATTTCAGTATGTTAAACAGTATTTGCAGAAATCTAACTATTGTGAGGCTGGAAGCACAGAACTGGTATCCTTACAAAATGTGCCCTGGCAATAGAAGGAAGCTGTGGAGGAATGTCTGCTGTTTTTTAGGCCCGAGTGACAAATATTTGTCTTTGAACTGTTTTTTGTCTTGTTACAGTGGAGCAAAGCGGTGTTCCTGGTTCTGCTGCCATGCAGCTGAGGTTTTGATTTGAATGTTTCTAAGTGCAGTGGAGGAATGTAATAGCACAAGTATTTCTTAAAGCAAAAGATGCTGCTTTTGGAAATGTCAGTATGATGAGAAAATTGAAGACGGGCATTTATCCCCCCTACCCGCATTTAAAGGAAAACTGTGAACTTAAAATTCTAGATATTTGAGCGGTTTTTTTCTTCTTTAAAAATCTGTGGTAATGGCCGTGGTTTTTCTGCACACTTTGTGGTTTGCTGTTCTGTTTCTGATCCAGGAATGCTCTGTGAAGGACTTGCATGAACTGATTCTTTTCTCCTTGATAATCAGGTCAATCAGTTGTCCATAAAGTGTTATTAAGCACAGGAGACAGCCTGATTGCCTCAGGAGACATGACAGAGGGAAAAGAAAATAGAGAATGTCCACCTGAATCACTGTGATTTAGTAACTTAGTACCTGTCAGCTGAGCTGCAGAAGTTGAGCTATTAGCCTGGCAGGTTGATAGATAGAATGAATCGAGTAAATCAATTAAAGAATTAAATAAAACTTTTTATTTTTTTACCTTGTATTTGAAGTGAGAACTGGGCCCACCTTTTTAGTACTTCTTAGCTAAAACTTGTTAACGCACTGTAAGCTGGTTGTGTGTTTTTACCTTCTTCTGGATTTAACAAGAGTACGTAAAATACTCTAGGTAATAGCAGAGGCTTTTTAGTCAATTTTGCTTTGACTGGGGCCTATCTGAAAGTTGCGAAGTCAGATATTAGTCTTCACCTAATATGCTGAAAATTTACTTTTTTTCTATCAAATTAAGCTTCATAAAATCTCTTTGTTTTCAGTTTGTGTGCTGCTTCTTATGACTAGTGGTTTTCAGTCAAACTTTATTTTAATCCTTCAGAAAGTTAGATCTGTAAAACATTTTTGAAGATTAAAAGTAGTTTCTTTCTAAACTCCTCTACAGTACAAATGATTAGTAGTATATATCTATATGGTCCAGAGAAGTACCTGTAGTAAAGTAACCCTTTTTTTCCAGTGATCTAGAAATAAAACAAATTTATTTGGAAATAATTAGCTACTTGTGAGAAACCTTAATTTGCAGGTGCAGAATATATTTAGTACTTAGTTTTTATCACTTTTGGAAAGCCACAGTTGAGTAAGAATATTGTATATTGTCCGCTTAATAAAGACATTCAATTAATAGCTTCAAAATCAATAAGCAGATGACTGATTTCCTTTTAAAACAATTATTGTTTCATCCTAGTTTCTTGCCTTGGGGTACTGCCATAGGTAGATATGTGAAATACTTGATAAGGAAGGTGCACGCTGTCAGCTATGACTGCCATGTCCAGGTATGCTCCAACTTCCATGGAGTTAGAGAGGACATTGGAGAGAATTTGTATGTAATTGAGGAGGAGGCATAAAGGGGATCTTCCAAATTCATGTTGAGAAAAATAAGGATCTGTGCTTGGCTTGCCTGGGAAAAGGAAAGGAGTTTGAAGATTATGGAATGAAGAGTCCTTCTCACCTTCATATCTTTAGTCTGTTTCTATCTCCTTGTGACCAAATACAGCATTTTCATTTTTTATTTTGTGTTCAAGTCTCAGTTCAGTACTGATTTGGGAGCTAATTCAGTACTGGTTTGGGAGCGCTAATTTAGGGAAGTGGAGATTTTCTAAGGTGTGATGCTAATTGGATTTCTGGAAGGAGAGGGAAGATAGGCATGGTTTATTGCATCTTGTCTTTATCATGCAGCCTATTGCTTTTTGCATCAGTTAAACCACTGCTTAAAACACAGGTAGTAGTAAAGTAATCATTCTGTGATGTGTTGTTCACTGCCTGGAGACCTGTTAGTACCAGTACTTAAGTTCAGTAGTGGAGGCGAAATGTTTCCTTTGATGTCAGAAATGAAAATAAAAGCCAGTAAGAACCACTTAAGATACTGAATGAACATGTAAAAATAATCATACCCTACATGCATGGGCAATGCATCTTTTCCTTTTGAACTTCCTAGAGCTGCTCTGCCTGCCCATCCTTTCCCTTTACCCTGCATTACAGCAACCATCCCTTTTATTGAAGAGGACCAGACTCTACTCGCTTGTGTCTGCCCTGATAACAGTGTTAGACACATTCTGATCTTTAATTTGCAACAGACTTTTCTTAGTTTTCCATCCTGTGTTGTTCTTTGGAAGGCAGTACTCTCTTTCTCTTTTTAGTTACTTAGTGATGTTAGTGATGATAAAACTAGCAATTCTAACTCCTCTTCTTCACCTCAGCATATTTTTACTAGTCAGTGTAAATGTTAGATGATCACCAGCCATAACTTCCTTGTGACATCATACTCGCCACTGGAGTATCTTATCTCTGGTCTGCAAAATAATGACTAATAGTTTATCTGAGCAGCATTTTCTGAAACCATTTTCTTGCCTATAGCTGACTTGTTTAGATTTGAATTTCTGAGTTTAATATAGCATTTTAAACCTAATGCTTCAATTACAGGTTTTGTTTGTTTTGCTTTTACTGGAGCCCCATTTTTGACAACTTTTTTTTTTTTGAGGTGAGATGATTGAATTTGAAAGCTGGGTCAAAAGCTTATATAATTTTGAGACCCTAAATATAGAATGGAGTAATGACGTAAAAAGATCAATCTCTGCACATATGTTTTGGTAGAGTATTTTTGGTTTGTTCTTACTCTGCACATGCAATTTAAAACAGAAGCTGGATACCCTGTGCTTGGAAATATGGGTCTTGCTAATATTCCTATCATATATGCCAGTTTAAAATGACATGTAGGTTTCTTTATTATAATTGTCTCTGTGTGGGGTCTCTGAGTTTCTTGTTGATAGTAAAATTTCTATGTGGTCACTGTAAAGTTTACTTCTTTTTTTTTTTTTTTTAATAGTAGTGGAATGGGGTGATGATGTTAAAGCAGTATCAGAAGATGAAGCCATGGTGCTGGTGAACCATCAAGCAACGGGTGACGTCTGCACTCTGATGATGTGCCTTCAGGATAAAGGCACGGTAGGCTACAACCCAGGAGCGGGACAGTTTCTGTGTGTGTGATCTGTTACCTTGGGTGTGCTTGCATCTGTATGCAGTACTGATGACAGACTTCGATGTATTAATCCACCAAATCATCTCAAGGCCCTGAATAGGAGGCTTTTTGTTTGGATTTGGTGTAATGTGACATCCAGTAGCTTGGAGCAGGTTTTAGACCATAAAATAATGAGTTGAGTCAGTGTGCATCCATACTGATGCACGTAGGTTAACACAGAGGGAAGCAAATCTGCCTGCAGATAATCATGTACTCGACTTTTTCCACTCACCTCATGCCTTTATGAAATTCATGCCAACTTTCTCAGACGAGCACAGGTCTGGCTTCTTGATTTGACTGTGACTTTATTTCAGCATGGATTTTTTTCTCAAAGTTTAGAAGCAAGTTCTGTATGAGATTTTGGTAGGAGTTCAGAAACTGAAAGTGACTTCCTTATGAGGGTATGTCCAAACTAAGGTGGCTAGCTAAGGTCAGAATTGCTTGAGCTCTTATTTCATAAACTCTTAAGCATTTCTTGCACTAAAGTGCAACTAATGTCAATTGTTCATGCATTGCTGTTTAGAAAATTCATATCTAGGGAGTGCAGTGCTGGAAATTAGAGTATGGAATCCAAATAGGAAGTTAAACATATGTGCAAATCTGGAGGAAGGAAGCATGTATTATTAGGCTACAAATGGTGGGAGACCTACCTGGCAAGCTGAAAAAAATGCATCGGATGTCCTGGTTTTGCATTGTCATCTTTCTTGTAACTGTATGGTGAAGAAACAAGGAAAACAACTGCTTTTTGTTCCATCTGCACAACTTGTAACTGGCACTGTTCTTAGTGTATATTGATATAGATTGTGTATACACTCTGTCTCTACCAGTGATGTAACATTTTTTAGAACTTTTCCCAATCTTACTTATGACAGCAAAGCTGATTTAAAAACAAAACAAACAAACAAAACCCCATCAAACAAAAAAGTATGAAAATGCCACTCAGGACTGAGCAGAGAGACTTAATTTCCTCTTTCTTCTGTAGCCTAGAGAAGACTGGTGTTTTTAAGAGTATTCTTAATTGCTTTAATTTCTTCTGGAATTAGGAAGTTAGATATGGTATTCTATACTGTAGCTCAATGAGTAGAATGACAGAATAAAGACTTTTAATTCTCTTCATCAAAATTATGCATAGGACAGTCTTGTGACTATACAGGGTATAGTCCTGTGGATATGTATTGCATATAATGTTGACTATATCCTGGGTGTTTTAAATATCATGGAGCTTCACTGACTCATGTATGTATACTTATATAAATCTAAGCCACGTTATCCTGTTTGACTCTATAGCTAAAAAGTTTCAGTTAAGACAGAGTAAGTTTCAGTGAATGTAGATAATGTTATAAAGGGATGAAAGCATTGAAATGGCAAATAATCTTCACTATAGAAACGGTTAGGTTTACGGGTTGTCAGAAAAGCAGAACATCCATAAAATCACTCTTCCCTTAACTAATTGCAGTTATTGCTCTCAGAATATGTATGTACAGAGCCTAATATGGCTTTAATGTTTTTAGCTAATAAATAATAAAAGCATGAGTTTCAACACGTGCTTTAAATGTAGGATGAGTAGTACAAGTGGCTAGAATAATGAGAAAGATCAGGATAGTTTATCCTTTGTAGAACTTGCTGAATCAGGTGTTTTTAAATAACATGCCTCATATTTCTGAACAGAAGAGAATTGTCTCTACTTTGAGTGACTATGAAAACACTGGAGGAAAAAACCCAACCCAAACCAAATCCACCGGTCCAAAAGAAATCATTATACACTAGACAACTATTTAAATTAGGCAGTTTTCTTTAAAAGCAGTTCAAACTTACCAGGTTTGTGAAGGACTCCATGTTTCTTGTCTGTTAGTAACAAGATAGTAATTCCAGTTACAGTTTTTATTTGGTTTAGGCCAGTTAAACTGCACTAATTCCTGAATATTTTACCACTCAGACAACACATTTAACTCTCAAGAGTATTTTGTGAAGGTGAAAGACTCACTTCCATTTCACAAAAAAGGGCATACAGAGAATTTAAACAGCTTCTTAAAGGTGGCTGCTTGGCAGTGATGGTGCAGTGGCAGAACTAGGAAGACTTTCATTCTGTAGCTGTCCAAATTTTCTTTTGCTTGCTTTTGCCAGCCAGTGCAGATCGAAACCACGTGTGAACTGTAAGCTCTTACTGTTTAATGATGCTTTTAAAAAATTGTTAATTCAAGACACCAGAAGTCTTCAATTTAAAGTTCTACGTTTTTTAGTGTAGTGAGTTAGAACACTGAAATGTTCTTGCAACTTGTCAATATTTCCTAAGGGGCATGTCAGGAACTCTGATGGTATTTTTTTCTAGTATTTTATAAATTCTTATATGTGAATGATAGTATAGTTTATCTGGTTTAAGCAAATATAATCTCCCTAAGCAGTAGGCTAAAATACATATGTTAAGACTGTTCTTGTCATTCAGATTCACTTATGGGAATAAGGAAATTCTGACCTCTTTTTAGGAGAGTGGAACTTAGCTAGAAGTTATAATGGAAAGTTTTAGTGGAAGGACTGGGCTGGTATTGTTTGATTAATACATGCTACCGTAAGACAATCCACTCAGAGCAAGCTTTCAGCTCAATCAGAAGTTGACCTAATTACACTTTTTATATAGTTCAAGAAATTGTTCCAATTTTTTATAAAAGTGTTAAAATAAGTTAGTTGAGGTATTATAAACATTAAAGGTTACATGTTTAACAAAGAGAAGTAGGTTGAAATGCTGCTTTTACCGCTTTCTGACTGGATTAGGACTAATAAATGTGACACTTTTTTTTCTGATCTAAAGTAGAAAGCAGTTCCAGGAAGGGTGTAGTGGAGACAAAAAAGTAGAGCTTGCAGCTCTCAGTACAAGTTTCAAGACTTGTTCCTAGGTTTCATTGTTAAGTTGGAGGTGCTTGAAAGATGAAAGTTATTCAGGTTGCTTTGTTATGAAATCTATGTAGAGTGAAATGAAAGTGGGCCTGCGAATAGGACGCACCTAGGATTTTTTTTAAACAAAATTGGTAAAAGCTGTTTCTACATTCCGAACTTACTTAAGCAGGAAAGATGAAGCAAAAAGGACCTGAAACAACATCCAGAAATGCTTTAAATCCATAAACAACTGTGAATCTGTTCTCAAAACACTCCTGAATGTCTTTGCTTAAACCCCCTTGAAGTGCAAATGGTAAGAGACTCATCTGATAAGCATTGTTTTGTTCCTGAGTATACTAAATGGAAGGGCCACCGCCAGTTTCTTGCAGTGTCCTCTGTAGTGCCCTTGGTAGCAGAATGGAATGAATATCCGTTAATCTAGTTTACCTTTTAATTGCAAACAAAATAATTGTCCTATCCTTTCAAGTCCTTCTTCTTTATGTGTTAGTGAGTGTATATATACGTTAATTCATACATTAAAATGTCATCTTTGTACTACTTTGCCTATAAGCCTAGGGAGTGCTGATTTGTATTCACTTAGCTCTGGAGTTTTGCCTCTTTGTAGCCTACTTGCAGCCTGTATGTATGTCACACCGATCTTTGACTCAAGCACATCACTCCTTCTCAAAAAGACTGAGGAAGTCTAAGGACAGTAGTTAGAAGCCCTGCGTCACCTAAAACATGGTGAGATGGACTTCAGACTCTGAAAGGATCATCAACTTTTAGGGTAAACCTACCATCATCTAATAAAATGACAATAAAAAGTGGTAAGGGAGGAGAGAAGCACTAGTGGTGATGGGCAAGAGTTCTCCCTCCAGGACTGCCATAGTACATGTAGAGACTAATGCTGACTCCTCAAAAGAGACAAGCCTTTTATTTTCAGGGAAGCAGATTATTAAGCTTGCCTATCTCCTCGGGTAAAATAGATCATGTAAGTTTAACTTCTGCATGATATAATAGAACAATAATTTTCAAAATGCTAAAGTAGTAGATGTACACACTGACAATCACGTGGGTACTGCTGCAGGCTAAATTGCCGTTAGTGGAATTTTGGTAGTGTTTTATCACAAGATATGTTTCCCTACACCAGTCTGTCATCTTTAGGCTGGTGCACGGGCATGAATTTAGTGCCTTGTAAGAGCAGTAACACCTCTCAGTGATGCTTTCTTTAACTCTTGTCCTTAGGGCATGTCTTTTCCTTTTTTTTTTTTTTTTTTCCCCTCCCTGAGGCTTTCTGATTTACTGAAATGGAAAGAACCTGAATCTCTGCAGAGAGAATTTTTGCATTAAGATCCTCCCTTATTTAACAGAGGTGTGGGGATAGCTGTATGAGAAAACAGTTCACCAGCATCAGTCTCAAGTGAGGAGTTACAGCTAGGAGCTAACTTTTCTTTTATCACTCAGAAAGACATAGTGTGTCATTGTTCCCTGGAATATGTGGCACCTAGTAAGAAGTACCACTGGCAGACAGGAAAGCGTACAAGCACATGCGTACCAAGAAATGGATGCTTGTTTCCAAAGCAAAACTCTTTATATCTTTTGAAGGCTGTCCTTTTCTCTTAGATATGGTTTCCTTTTCCACTTCCAGTGACGCTAGAGGGTCCAGAAATGGGTGCTTTGGCATCATGCAGGATTTTGAAGTAGAAAGTTTGCTCATATTTAAAAAAAAAAAAAAAAAAAATCCCAACAAACTAAGAAAACAAAGTTGAGGTGTTCTTAACATGTTCTTATGCAACAATAGCTAGCTTCTAAAGGTGACATTCAGATTTTTCTGGGAGATCAGCTTTATGTCTAAGGCAATAAAATATCTTAAATATTCTTTGGCAGGTATGTTCTTGCAAGTGTGTAAAAACTTCACTTTGCTGAGCAACTGGCCATTGTTGTTTAAATAAAAGAAACAGGGAATGTGACAGTTACCTTTCTCCAAATACATAACCCAGGATTCGTTTATAGCTTCTGTCTTCAAAAGGGAGAATAGGTAATCGGAGCACTCCAAGAGATAATTAGATTTCTTTGGAAGAAAGATGTACTGATACATGCAATTCTGGACACAAATGTCAAATTATTGAGCTGCTTTTACAAAACAGAATTCCTGCATGAAATATGATCTGCTTCTTTTTACAAATTCCATGTAGACGTATGAAGATGTGAAAACAGGTAAAAGGCACCATCTTTCACTGTATCAGACTATTTTGTTAGAAGTATTGTTGAAGGCATGGAGGTAGATTCTGACTATTTCAGTTACCATGAAAGCCTCTGGTGTTTGAAGTGCGGAGTACACTTCAGCAGTAGACGTAATCAACTAATATAGGAACAATACATTGTATTTTTGAGAGGAAATCTTTATTTCTTGGACTGATTTCTTTCTGGCTTTGCCTCTAATTATGTATCATGAGCAACGGTCTGTGCCTTCACTGTCCTGTAGGAAATGATGGCCAAAGTGAATCTAATTAATCTACCTTTATGCCTTTTGCCTTATCACTGTGCCTCTTGTCTGGGACAAAGAGTGTAACTAACTTAATGTGAAATTCTCAGGGTTGTGTGTGGCTGCTTTGCCATGGGAGAAATTGGTAATGGCATGTGGGCTGTACATAGGTCTCGGTGAATGCTGCTGTTTAAAGATACAGTGAGCATGTATGGAGCATATGTACATCAGAAGAACAAGAACAGTGTGATCTCATCCCCAAAATCGCCAAGGACAAATAAAAAAAGACAAGGAAATATGTTTTTTGTGGTAGGCATAAAGCAGATGGAGATTTCAAACTTCAAATTTTGTGTACTTCAACAGATACTGAAAATGTTTTTTGTTTGCAACTGGCTTTAAATTGTGGTTGTATGTCAATAAAGAGCATTAAACTGCTTGTGTGAAAAGACAGAGTAGAAATTACTCTAGTATATGGCTAAAAGTGTAGGACTGTATATTATATTACAAAAAGACAGAAATTTAATCCTGCTCTTGAGGGAGAAGTGTAGCACCTGTACTGCTTTATTCTGTGGGGCATAAAGGACTTTATTCCATATATTTTCTAGTTTTATTGCTGTTAATGAGTGTGACAAGAATGTGACCAGTATATACGTAATTCACTGCACTTGATATTTAGTAAACTTTTTTTTTAACTTTTCAGGTTGTCCGTCAGATGATGTGGCTGATGGATCATATTTTTAAGTACACAAACTTTGGCATTGTGTCTCTAATCCATGGAGATTTCTTTATAAGACAGGTAAATGGAAACATTTAGTAGTGCTTTGGTTTATCCTTCTATTGGGATGTTATGGGACTCGCTGATTGCCTCCTGAATGGTTTGAAGGATGAAATAATTATGCTGTACTGTGTATATTTGGGTAGAGACTTTTTTCCACACTTATTTTATTGTTTGCCTAGACATGAATGTTGGAATCCAATTATGATAGGAGTCTTACAAGATGTGCAAGCAAAGTTCATGGACAGTCCTTTTTATCTTTCTGCTTCTGACTGGGCATTGTTGGCACCTCTGTTCTTTACTTAGTGACTTTGAAGCTGTGCAGTGGGTCTGGTTAGGTCACTGTTCGGACTGTCAAAGTTTCAGATAAGGAAGGCAGGACCATACCTTTTGATGGTGATATAGTAGTAGACCAGGTTAAGGTGGTGATGGACGTGCATAGGCAGTAATTAATTGATTCTTGAAGGTTAATTATTTGAGCATCATGAAAGAATGTGTGTTGAACTCAACATCTCAAATGTTAAGGAGTGAAACATTCAGTTTTTCTCACAGTTTGGGTTTTGTTGTAGCTGTTGATCAAACTGCGCTCTAAAAGTAGAAACTTAAAAGTGTGATGATCAGCATGAATCTGCTGCCAGTTATGTGAACTGCAACATCTAGCATATATGGGGTTTTCCTTATTTTTATTTATCTGTATTTAAAAAGTATGGTCAGACAGAGGGAATTCATGAAGTTTCACTCTACAGAGAAGGAGAAGCAAATTTACTCAGAATGAAATAAAGAAATACTTAATTACAGCTCTACACAACTAAAGTGAGATTTCTCACTAAGACTAGAGGCACAGTTAGAAAACCTCAGGCAAAATTAAGTAATAAAACAAAGCTCTCTAGAGAGATACAACTGTGTACTGTGAGAGTATGGAAAGGAACAGGGTTTGCCACTTTGTAAAATAAAGGTCTATTTCAGTCGTTAAAATTCCCAAGACAGGTTTTTTGAGGTACACGTGGCTTTCAACTTGTTCATTGTAATTTCTGAACGTGATGCTGCAATTCCAGTTACAAAATCAAGCCATTACAGAGCTGCAAAAACTAAGGCTTTCTCTCAGTTTTGTAAAGTAGCTGAGATATGCAACATCACAAATAATGTTATCATGAGTCTAAATATAAACCAATTGAAAAGAAAATGTTTCTTGGCTCTTAATTAGCTTTTGGGTGTAGCAAAAACACTTAAGGTGAGTGAGTAATGATCCTTTGCTGAACTATGAAAAGGCCCTAATAGTATCTGGATGAGCAAAATAGTTCCTTTTTTTTTATGTAAAATAATGTAATTTCATCATGGTACTATACATCCTATTTGTTAAAAATGTGCATTAGCCTCGTTTTCACAAGCAGCACCAATGGCAGTTTCAGGATTGCTTCTGAGGTTTACTAGCAGTTGACTAATGTTTTCTCCCATTGAAAAGTTTACTGGAAGCCAAGACTGTCAGTAACTTGCCATATCAATGATGCAAAGCGTGTGGCATCCTAAAGAATTTGTAAGCAGGCTGCTGCTACCTGTTTTCTTTCCTCTGAATGAAAGAAGGTTTGAGGCCATTCCCTGTGATGGTGATCAACTAGCCGTGGCCTTCAAGAATTGATTGTGTTAAGGACCTGCATCTCTATGACTTACTTTGTCTTCTGTCTGGATAGTATGTTAATGGCATTTTATCTTCAGGACTCTTCAGTATTCCACTAGTCATGGTTGCTCTTTAACACTCCTCTTTTCCCATTAGTCCAGCAGATTTTTCATATCACAGCAGCATCCTAAACCTCATGATACTTGCTAAAGGGTAATTTTCCCACCAGTCTTATTCATTAGGTTTGGTTAGGTTTTGGAGAGTTTTGATATCTAACACTTGAAAAGTTTATTGGTCACTGCTGGTTGGTTGTGGGGTTTTTTTGTTTGGTTGGGGGTTTTTTTGTTTGTTTGTTTTAATTTTTTGTTTTGGTTTTTTGTTTGTTTTTGTTTGGTTGGGGTTTTTTTAGTTTGTTTTTTAACTACTGTGCTATCCTGTACTCCCACGGTCTGGTAGGAAAGGACTGTTTTAACTGAGGAGCTTTTATACTGCTCTTTAGTTGCATCAATAAGAGCAGGCAGAGCTTCTTCCTTGTCTTTCATGAGGTAAGTTGGAAGTAATGGTGAGAGTTCAAAATCTAGTGTGAAACACTTTCACAAAGCTTATTTTCAAAAAATACTGTTTCTTGTTGTCTTCCACTCAAGCCCACTCTTTCCTGACAAAAATACCCAATACTTATTATGGAAGTGGAAGGTTGACACTTGAATGGAAGGTTTGTGGCATATTTTTGACATTTCAGAGAATTAAAATCAACTCTGCTGAGGGAAGCTTAAATTTTGGACTCCCATGTCTTTTGAATGATTTGGCAAAGTCAATTTGGTGCACTCAAAAATGGTAATTGATGTAAATTAATTGCTGTGAAAATGTGGGTAGCTTGCTCTTGCTGTTGGAAGCAGGAGGAGAAGAGATTGTTCTTGAAGATATAATGAAGATATTTCTGCAGTAATTAAGGACAGATCTTACTGTCTTTAAGTGAAAAAGTTATGCTGATGCATCAAAGCAGAGAAGGGAATGAGGGCTGGTGTTTGTTTTTTGGGTTGTGGGTTTGGTTTTTTTTCTCCTCCCCTTGGTCCTTCAGGTTTAATTATCACCTGGCTCTATCCTGTACACTGCTAATGACCAAGCTAGAAAATGGTGTCGTACAATATCTTGTTGGCTAGGGCATCTCATTTGTTTTTTTATTGTTGCAGGCTTTTAAGTTCAGACAAATAGAATCACTTCCTACTCAATATCTCCTATAGGAAGAAAACCTGCAATGCCACAGACTAGGAATTTGGATTTTTTTTCCCTTCTTAATGAGTATTTCCATCAGTTTGCTGATTTCAGTTGAGAATAAGCATTCAAGCAGCTCAGGTTTTGGAGAAATCTGTGGTTCTCCTATTGTAAGCAAACTCCAACCTGATCTCGAGGTCCAGCTGTGTTGTCTGGTACCTCTCCTACTCTAATATGGGATGCGGGGAAAGTGCATAGAAGATACGTAAGCTAAGCAAAGATATTGTTTGGTGTGCAGAAATTAATGATAATACATGGACCTTCAAATCATAGCTGGAGCCCCATATTGTCTTTGAAGAATTAGGCTAGCAATTTCAGCTTGGGACCCAGTAGCAACTAGGGACTTCTGTAAATATGTCCTCCTGTTACATGGAGTTCCCATTTACAAACTGGATGTCACTCTTGCAAGGAAGTCATCAAATCGGGAGTTTCATCCTTAATTTCAAGGGCTTTTTTTCAGCCTTTCTGTAAAGTGGCATTAACTCAGTCACCAGTGAGTACTCTGGGAACATTGTTTTGTGTTGTCCTAGAGGCTTAGTTATATCTCTGAAAAGAGACAGAAAAATCACAGAAATGTAATAATTATCTGTTCTAATGTTATCTCTCTTAAGCATCATTTTATTTAGATAATGTTTTATCCCTATAGGGAAGAGCACACCGTGACCAGCAGCTTGTATTACTCAAAGAGCATCTAGAAAAATATTACAGGAGCCGTAATCGGAAATGGATTGTTTTATTTCCGGAGGGTGGATTTCTTAGAAAAAGAAGAGAAACAAGCCAGGAATTTGCCAAGAAAAACAATTTGCCATTTCTTAAACATGTCACCCTGCCGAGACTTGGGGCAACACAAGTAATTCTGAAAACACTTGTACCGCCACAAGAAAATGGAACTCCAACAGGTGGAGATGCTGTGCTAAAAGGTAAAGATCATTTTCATTCTGTGGATAAAAGGCAAATTGAATGTGCAATATTTAAGTAAAACATTTTGTGTTCAATTGGTCTCTTTAAATGTCAGATACATCCATAATGCATCATATTTATATAAAAGTTTCATATTTGTGTTTAGTTCCATTAAGTTTATTTTTTTTATGTTGAGATAGACAAAAATAGAAAAAACTTAGCTTTAATTTGATTTAGTCTGCAGTGTGGCTGCATGAATGCTTGTCTTGGCACACATGCAGATACTAGAATGAGCACAGAGTGGGCAAGAAGGTGGGCTGCTTCTTTTCAGCATGAGTGATGTTTTGCAGTGGTTTATGATAGTGTGGAACTATAGTAAAAGTATTTCTGGAATATGCAAACTATGTTAACATTTTTATTCCTGGTTTTAAAAGCTTCTTTACATCCACTACTATATATTTCATTCCTCTTCTTGCCCTAGTTTGTGTTCCGTTCAAGTTCTTCTATCCTCTACAGATTTTTATGATGACTGCCCCCTTTGCTGCTAGAATTAACTATCACTGATGACTAGATTTGAAGGATTGTGTTGGCTGTCTTATTTAGAAGAGCTGTGAGGGAATAAGAATATTCCTGCAGCATTGTTACTCTGGGACTCTCGGGCTGTAAGGCAGGGTATAGCTGGGATATAAATAATGCCTGTAGTTGTATGACTTGGTGCTTTTAGTCTCTTAGTTTTTAAAATTAACTTACTCAAACATTCAGAGAGCAGGGTTAGATCTGACCTCACCTAGTTGTGGATTTCTGTTACTTATTATAGAAACACTGGATTAGGGGTTAGTGGTGTTTTTTTATTGATGGGTGCTGCTGATATTTCCACAGCCAAATTACTGTAATCATTTTGCAGTTTGAACCAAAGATCCATCCTAATGAATATGTAGATTACTTGTTAGTTGTTTTGGTTTTGGTTTTTTTGGTGCTGAAGTTCAAATTTCAGTGTTAGCAGGAAGCCTCACACAGAAATTGCTTCCAGAATTTTAGTTTTGAAGTTAATCTTGTCAACATAGGAAATGAATTGAAATTATATTCTTGCAGGAGTGGAGGGAAAATGTTAAAGGAACTGAAAATCAACCTGTGGAATGCATCAGAATATTTTCTTTTAGGCTACCTTCAGAAAAAAGCCCTTGTTGTCTTAGAATATTTTAGGTTTAAAAGAGTAACAGAATAGCCTAGACCTTGTTAAAAGTTATTCATTAAGGAGAAAAGTTTGGCCTGTTCCTATTCTATTTATTCCCCTCTCAAAGGCAAAAAGGTATGAAAAGTAAGAAGTTCCCCACATACGAATTACAGTCCTTCTAGTCCTGGTAAGGGGACCAAAAGCACTCGTCAAATACCAGTTTTGTATTTTCATACTCTTAGATTGCTATCAAAGTGACTGAACATCAAGCCTCACTTGCTTCGAAATGATTCAGACTCTGCAGAAATGAGCCTTTGATAGTAGTTGACCTAACTGGGTATTAAAATAGTCTCAGAAATACAATGGAACCACATCTGTTCGTGATACTCAAAAGACAAAAGGAAAGATGAAGTAGGCAAAAATAGCTAAACCCACACATTTCTTTTCTGTCATTCTTTCAGAGTAGTGGAAGGAAACATAATGAATGGGATGAAAGAACAGTGAAAGTAAATTTTGTATGCTGGGAAGAAGCATTATTTCATACATATGAAGCTGAGTTATTCTAAGTCCTCTCAAGCTCACGAAAATGTTTCTAGCATAGTAAAACTTCCCTTTCAGACATATACAAAAGGTTAATTCTTAATCTGCATCTAGTATAAAAGACTCTTCCTTTAATTGTCTGCCTTCCAAATACTTTTACTGTACTCTTGCCACTTCAGAAAACTTTTGAAGAATGTTCAGTTAAATGAAATATAATTGTATAATATGGTACGGTTATATGACAGCGTTAGAAGCTTAACAAGTTAGTGATCATCTTTATTATTTTTTTTCACCCTTTATTTAACCACATGAAAAAAAACCTGTCTCGGTGAAATCAAACTTGCCTGAATCTTCTTTGAGTTACCATCGTTGACCTTTGGGTGCTAAAACTAGATGTATTATATACAGTAAAGGTTTTGCCAGGGTCTTACATAGAGATTGTATGTAAATGTTTTGTACATTACTGTACTTTTTTGCTTGGGAAGTGGCTAGTGTAACAGTAGTGTCACAGTTGGAACTTCATGGTACACTGAAAACATTTTTCCTCTGCACCATTTCTTGTGCTCTATACTGTCTTATTTAACAACGTTCCTGGTGTCACGGGTTACCAAATTATTCAGCTTACTATAATAAGCTTTCTTCTCTGATATTTATCATTCTCTCAATTATTTGTTACCACCGAGCTTTACTGATAATGATGGGGGTTCATCTTCCTCCTCGGACTCAGTTAAATTTGTATATATATTAAGAGAACTCCTCATCAAAAATTACATCCCCATCCTGTTGAGTTTCCTGGGTGGATATGTTATGATGAGTTCATGATACACACTTGCAGTGTTCTTAAGTGTTGTCATTTTATTAGAACATCATTCATTTAAAAGTACCCTTGTACCCTCTATACCACTGCAGATTTTGCACCATTGTACTCTCTGAACTGAAGTGGTGTATAATATTGGGTGGAAAGAAAAGACAACAAAAGCATTTCTAATAAAAGATGATTAATTCTCAATATACTGCTGTGCTGCATCCTAATTTGGTACAAGCCAAGCTGCATGCAGTGGTTTCACATCACCCCCCTGCTCCCCAGCTTGCTTCAGTACATTAAATATCACTGGAGTTACAGCCTTCAAATAGCAGTCGAAGAAGAATTGGGCAACAGATGCCACATCATCTGTCCGTCTGCCTCTGACATCTCTGATTTCTGCCATCCCTTTGTTATGTTGTGAAGTGCAAGGTTCAGTAGCCTTCTCAAAATTTCATTTGCCATGATTATGATACTAGTATTCTGAATATCCAATCCCCTTTTCAGTTTATTTTTTTTGTTCTAGTTATGGATTTCCCATAGTTTACCTGATTCTTCCTCTGTAAAGTGATAGGAAAAACAAATGTTCCAGAGCTAGACAACCAATAGTATTTGATTATTCTTGTACTTAAACTGATCAGTTACTTATTGGTTGCTTTTCCAAGGCAAGAAGCCTCTATTTTCTTAATATCTTTCTCCTAAAGAGTTTCCCAAGCTTTCTTTCATTTTTAAATTCCCTAGTACTATCCTCTACAGGGTGAAATTTAGCTTACCGTTGGTACATACTAAATTAAATCACTAAAGCAGTTGTTTTTGCTGCCTTTTGAAACACTTGTTTAATTTTAACAAAACTGTACAGTTTTGTTCCTAAATAAATAGAGGGATGAAAAAACATAAAGGTAGTTCTATCATTTAATGGCTTGAGTGATTTTGAAGCTAAAAAGTACAGACAGTGTAGTTAAATGTCCCCAAAAAATTGGTATGAACTAACTCTGGTATCTGATAAAAGTATTCCTCTGGGCTGATGTGCTGTGCCCCCCAAACTGAGCACTGCTGTCAGCACCTGCATTCCAGGAGAAGGTTTTTGTGCAGAATAGAAATACGGACAGCATAAAAATATTTGATATATGGCAGTCATCACCTTAACCCTGTGGGGACCAATAGGTATGTATGTCAGGTTATTTTACGGTTTGGTTTTGTTTGTTTGTTTAATTTTTTAAGGGAATGCTTAGTCTCTGACATAGTTGCAAGTACAATGCTTCTTCAGTTAATAAGAATTGATCTTCTTGTGAGTTTTAGAATTAGCAAAACATTCTAAGTACTGCACAGCTGGCAATTCAAAGGAATTTGGAGCAATTGTTTACTGAAGATATGTGCTCCAGAACTTATTTATGATCAACCTTACTCTACTATGGTTTTTTTACTTCTGCTTTATTTTACCATGCAGCAATTTCTTTTGTCTGATAAGGAGTTGTGATGAGCTCGATTAGAGCCATATTGAAATCTTATCTCACTGTTTTCAAATGCAGCACAGTACATTCAGTTCCAATGCTTTTTCTCAGATAAATTCAATTTTCCCTTCTGGAGAGCTGGCCACTGGACGTGGTAATTGAATTTTTTTTTTTTTTTTTTTTATCAAACTTTTTCATTCACTGTTGTATGAGGAATGTGACTTGAATAACATATGGGAAGGTTTTTGGTTTTTTAATTGTGGAAAGGGGATTTCCTGTTTTGTTCCAGGTGATTTGTTAAGGAGTGATCTTGGCATAATGAGTAAGATGTTCAGTTTGAAAGCTAATCTCTGGGAAAAGAGTCAGTTTTAAGGTCAGTGCTCCAGCTGATCACCTGAGGACAAGTAGAGGACAAACGGGGAGTTACAACAAGGTGTTGCTACGCAGGGGAAGGCAGCAGCTTATTTTTGGCTGTGTTTAGGGTGATGTCAGTGTTCAGGAAGCCACACCTGAATACTAGTGAATGCTAGGAAATATTTTCTTTTTCAAGTGAAAACTGTATTCCTTAGGTTCATGTGAGGCTGGTGCATTCTTTTCCACTCCAGGTGCAATCCAGCGGTATTACACCATCCAGAGCTTCACTGGAGGTGAGGCTTCCTGATGAAACCTGCCTTTATAACTTACTCTTCTTCTCAGTATTAAGCACTGACAGTTTGCTGGCAGGTTTAAAGAGTCCTGCACATAGTCAAATCCTGTCTTTTTAGCATTCATTGAGAGTAACCCCAGGGAGGACACAGGGGACCAAGAGAAGGTCTAAACTCCATTGAATTTGTGATTGTAGACAGTCAAGTGTCTGCTTGCTGTGAGAGGACCGTAGAGGATGACAGCACTGAATGTCTTGAAAATGCCGATGGTAATGTGCTTTGGAACTAAATGTGAATCAACTTCTATGGCTACAACAAAAATAAACAAACAAAACCAAACAATAGTTTTTAAAAAAACAACAACAAAACAAAAAACCCCAAACAAAAAGCAACCAACAACAACAACAAAAAAAAACCCCACACAAAAAAAAACCAAACAACCCCCCCCGCCAGAAAACCCCAACCCAGTTGTGGAGATTTGCCTCTGCTGCTGATTTAAAAAACAGAACCTGTTTAAATTTTTTATTACTATTTTGTCTAGGTCAGAAAGCTACTGTTACATGAGACTCTTCAGTCTTAGCACTCATAATGCAAATAGGTACCATTCATACTAAGGTACATTATTACTGGTATACATAGTTGCATCCAAACCACTTAAATGTCTGCAGGCCTGTTTAGAACATTTATATACTGTTTAAAAAGAATGACTGCTTAACATTTTAAGGAGATTTGAAGAATCTGGATCCTCTACCTGTGCTGCAAGTTGCACCACAGAAGAAAAAACTAGTCCTCGGAGAGACCAGCTTAAATTTGGCCTCTGCAGCAGTTTCTTCTGCTGAAGTCTGTCAGCCAGGCTGCTCAATCTTTCAGCAGGTACTAGAAATGAAGGTTGCCTTTTAATGGTAGGCAGAAAGTTCAAAAGGAGGAGCTCTTAAACAGGTACATGCAACACCCCCTTTTTTTTTTTTTTCCTTCCCCCAGCTACAAAGGTCAGACCTGAGGTTCCTACCACATTACTAAAGCAGCAGTCTTTCTGCTCTGAGTTCCTGTTAGTGTGCTTCATTTAAAAAAGAACAGGGTTTATTCTTGTTCAAAGGTGTGCTTTGGCTTGAAAGCTTTTTTTTTTTTCTTTCAGTGTTAGGATCTGTTAGAGCTTTGTGGCTTTAAAACAAATATAAGCATGGCACAACACAGTATAACCCCTCAAAAAGAATCACAAGTTTTTGGTTTTTTTTCCAAAGTTAATATTCTAAACTCCACGGAGACTTAATTTGTTGGGGTTTTTTTGGCAGTGTGAGATCGTGGATGATTATGTAAGGCTTAATTTAAATCAGAGCATGCAGAAATATGCCTGTGACACTGATTTGATTGCACATCTTGCTAATTGCACATGGAGGGAGTTGCACTAAGACCTGCTTGCTCTAAAGGAGCGTCTGTGGAAGGTGATGTTACCTTCAAGATTTTTTCTCTAGCCTGGTGGGCTGACAGAAGCAGGTTTTTTTTTTCCACACCCTGCCCTGGAAGGTGGCTGGAGGTGAGTTTGGAGCTGGTCTGAGGAATCCATGCAGTAGCTCTGCTCCACAACAGCAGAATGTAGGAAATGGGCACAGAAGACCAAGGCGGGACTCTTCCCATAATGAAGTTTGAACCATTATCCACTGAAAGAACAGCCTGAAATACTAGCTAAATATTGAATAAATTATTTTAAAACATTTTACTGTAAATAATAAGATAATGTGCCTGTATCCATCTGGCACTTTTTAACTGCAATTAATGATCTTTGTTGCTTACTCTTAGGCAATTTACTTGTCTTTATCCATTCTTGCTTCACATCTGGGAAAGTAATAAATTGAATGACTTTCTTCCGAAATCCATTTCTAAATTAATACTTCTGTGGATTTGCTATTAATTTCATATTGGCTGTTCTGTAATACATTGCTGCTTTTAAAATGAAGTACTCTGTAGTTAGTGCTTTTCTTAAGAGAGACTTGACAAGCACTCTGTCATGATGCTGGCAAGCCCGGAGGCTCTAATGGGACCTTGTGTTCTCATTTCACCTGTCTGTCAGGGTTTTAAAATACTGTATTTCCAGAAGGTGACACTGGATGTTTCAGCTTGACCTGTGTAGCTTACCCTTGGTTAAATTGGAACAGCACTACTACTAGTAACACACAACCTAAATATTAGGAAATACTGTCTGCCCTTATTTCAGGCAGTTTATGTGCATTTGTAATGAAGCCATACAACTTGTTGTCGAGTAGGTATCGTGAAAACACGAGCTGTTTGTTACAATAATTGGTAGATATACGTGATAATGTTGCTCTAATTGTCTCCTTGCACTTAATTAAATGAGACCTAAATTAAACCAAATGAAATGCAGGTAGAAACCTGCAAGTCAGTCCTTGCAAGTTGGTGTTACTAAGTGTGGCTTTTAGAGTGAGTCTCAGATTGTCTTGCAGATTTCTTCATGTGTGTAGTAGTTCTTCTGTAAAATTGGAGTGGCGATTCTGGGCAAGACCAAACATCTGTCTTGTGCAACGTCTTCTCCGTGACTCCAGCTCTGATATTAGAGGAAGAGTGTGAACATAGCAAATGTGCATCATAACTTCTCCCACATGCTCTATTAGCTTCTGACTGTTTCCAGTCTGGTAGGTTTTCCAAGCCAGACGGGGGTTGCTGCTTGTTCAGTTAACCCTCCAATAGATTTCTTCCCTGTGCTTGCCCAGTTTCCTCTCAAACCCAGCTCTTGGCATCCTTGACATCCTTTGGCAAGAGGTTCTCCACCATTCCCCTCTGCACAAAGCATCGCTTCTCTCTGCTTTGAAAGTTTTTCCTCTTGGCTTTATTTTGAATACATATATTTTTGTATCGAGAAAGATGGTGAACAGTCTATCCCCATGCATGTTCTTTCTGCTGACAGTGTTTTTGTCAACCTCTGTCATATTTCCTTCATAGCTATCTCAGCTGCAGGCTTGAAGAGTCTTGTACATTATACTAAGACCTAACACGTCTTACATGCTTCTGCCAACAGGTGGCTGTTTTTAATAGTCTACTCTTAAATGCTTTCAAGATATTGCTGGGTATGATGTAAGGATATTACTATACTAGTGTATTAAGCATTAAGTAAGCATACCATACTATACAAGCCCTAACATAAGATGACCTCAGCTAAAGGCAGCTCCAGTTCCCACAGAATAGATCTCAAATTGACAAGCTAAGCTCAAAGTCCCATCTTGGCAGCATGCCCCTCCCTCCTGGTTTGCTTTCCAGGTCTGCTGCTCTCCCTCTTTGCAAAAGCCTATGAATTGAAGATATGCCAGAGAGAGGTCATAGCTAGGCTGATACCTCACCTTGCCTATTGGTTGTAGTAACCTACGTTCAGACTTAAAGTAGACTCTCCTGAATAATTTTTATAGTGAATATTTTCATCTCCCTTGATACTACTTTTTCAGTATCTAAATACGCTGAGCAGCATATGAACATGTGTTTACTGGTAACAAGTCTTTCTGGGACCTTGTGGATGCATTATTCTCTCCATTGTGAAAACTGGACATCTATTCATTGCTTTCTTGTCTTTTATACACAAAGTGGCATATTTCCTCTTTATCCTTACAAACCTTTGAAGGATTTTTCAAAAATCTAAAAAAAAAAAAAAAAAAAAAAATCTGTGTTGTATGACATTAAATCATCTTTATCCACTTGCCCTAACCCAGTAGTGAGGCTGGTTGCCCAGCATGGCTGTTGCTTCATCAGTGACCTGCAGGCTGTTACTAAGGCTCATTTGTAAACATGCTTAAAGTGGACACAGAAAGAAAGTTGGATTTTTGATTTTGAAGTTTTCATTTTGGTGCATGGGGGGGAAGCACCTAACATTTGGGCCAATGTGTCGTGTGACTATACTCATACCCAGTGAATAAACTTGTTCTATTCTCTATACTACAATATGTAAGAACAACAGGACTAAGTGTGAAAGTAAAATCTTGGTGTAGCTGAAGTTTCTAAGAGTATTTCTGTGCTCTGTAATGAAATCTGGATTTGATTTTTCAGTGTCTTACTTTATTTGTGCATGAAGTAATGTAAAGAGGGAATAACTGTCAAATGAGTGACATACACTTTCTGCTAACTTTTAATATCCCGTTTCATTTTGTTCCTAGAGAGCAAATCAAAAGGCCTCCAGTGGGTGATAGATACAACTATTGCGTATCCCAAAGGTGAACCTATAGACATCCAAACTTGGATACTTGGCTACCGACAACCAACAGTTACACATGTACATTACAGGTAGGAAAAAAATCTTCTACTCTTACATTGAACTAAAATATTAAAAAACAAGTATTCACAAATTAATAGCATCATGTTTAGGGATATGTGAAATCAGTAGCAATGTATTTTTCATGTGTCTCACACAGGTAGGCAACTCGTATTCTAACCACAGATTTGTTTTGAAAAACTCAATGACAGTTCCATATCTTCACACAGTTAGGTTTTCGACTGGTGTCCTGAGGCTGAATATAGTTATGGGGCAGAGATTTGATAGCTAGGTGATCTGTTCCACTTCAAGGTGCTGGTAAAAACCAGCTTATTTTTGTGGTTGGTTTGTTTGATTTTTTTTTTTAAATATAATTAAAAAGTGTTAAGTAACAGGCTTCCTGAGAGATTATTATACCGTGTATTTAACTTTCTGACGAAGAAATGTCAGCTTTTGCACTTAAAGCATACCCTTAATACTTGAGTAGAAAACAGTTGGAATCAGTTGGAAAACTGGAAACAGTTGCAAATCTCATTGACACGTAGGATGCGATGCTGTTAAAACTTCTCATCAGAAGTTCTTTATTTCAGGACCTACAATAACGAAGAGAGAAGTTGCATTTTGCTTTTTGTTTGTGGTTAATTACAAGTCTGAAATCTACAGAAGTATTTTAACAATCTTCCTGTACCAAATAGATATAAATATAAGTTAATATGATAATTGATAATGTTTCATCCCAAAATTGCATTTGTTGTCTTAATTCTGTTTTGCTGATTTGGGAAGCTCTTAGACTTTCGCAGTAAGCATTTGCAGGTAAGCCTTGTGTGAATCCCCTGGATAGCAGTTTAACTGGGAATGACCTTCTCCAGCATCACTGCTCTGTCAGTGTTGTGTGATGCAGAGTACAGGCTGCTCACTGGAACTTCTTTCCACAGCCCTGTTTAAATCTGTCCCTGCTTTTTATAGAAATCTGCCTTCAAGTTGTCCTGAAGGTGAACATACTAACACCCTAATTTATGTAACCTATCATAATATCTTTTGTGTTTTATTCAGGTCACCTTAGTACTCTCTCACATCTCTGGGGTAATTGCAAGTTTAATGTATTTAGAATTTTACTAAAGAGTATTTCCAAAAAGACTTCCTTTAAAAAAACCCAGAAAGTTTACTTAAGTTGAATTAGCTTCCCGCTTCTGAATGTGTATATTCAAAATTTGTGAGCACAAGCGTGAAGATGATGTAACCTTCCTTGCATTGAACTTGAATGTTAACAGTTTTTGTCATACTAAAATTTTAAGGAAAAAAAAATATTATTTTTTTTTTTACCAGGGAATGTACATTTATTTTCTTCCAGAGGGTCTAAATCACTGGTCCAGAGGGTCTAAATCACTGGTCCAGAGGGTCTAAATCACTGGTTTAGTAGATAGGGGCAAGCCTCTCTATCTGAATGTTTTGTTTGTTTGTTTCTAAATGACCCCTGGTGGTTATGGCTGACCCTGTAAAAACATTTGAAGTATGCCCTGAATGGAAATTAATGCAGGGGCATGTCACTGAGGGCTGGTTCTAATACCTCTGAAACGAGAACTGAGTGTCTTAGTTTTAACTGGAGCTCTGGCTAACTTTCCAGTCCTGGTAACGTTTAAATTGGCATCTCAAGTTGGGGCGCGTGTCCTCTGGACTGTAAGGGCTTTAGCTAGCTGCAGAGTGGCAGTTCTTAGAGACACATTTAGCAGAGCACCCTGGCTCTGACAGTGGGCGGCAGCAGCAAAGGCATGGGAAGGCAGCCTGCACGCCATCCCTCTACGTGGGAACATGCGGTGGCTGTAACGCGTTCTGAGCAGGTGTCGCATCTGGATTGCTCTTTTGCTAGGTGCTGGTGGACCTGGACTTCATGAACTTGTCTAGTACTATTTTTAATCTGCTGATACTTAGACTTCTGCTGTTTCCCATGATGCAACATGTAACAGATCTTGAGGGTGACAGCCAGGACCACTTCCTTTTTGCTTCTTTAAGTTCTTGACCTGATGCCTTTGGTGAATGCACCCAGTTTCCCATGTCCTGTCAGTGGTGGATGAATCATTCCTCAGTGGTGCTCTCCATGGCCATTTACAGGGCTTTCTCATATCCTGCCTTAGCTGTCCCTGCCCCCTCCCATCTGTTTGGTGTCTCCTTACACAGAAGCCTTTACCTTTTATCTTGTTACTTTTGTCTGTGCCTTTTCTTGTTCTGCTATAACTAGTTTGTGAGTTGACTGACATCCTGAATTCCCCCCAGTGATCTCAGGAGCACCTACCAGTGTAATAACAGCTAATCTCTAGAGGCTGTGGCAGTGTATGTGTAGCTGCTGGTGCTTTTTATTTCCCCGGTGTTCATTGACTTGCATTTACCGGTATTTGATTTCATCTGTAGCTATTGTCAAGTCCTTCTGCAACTCTTCTGACTACCCAGAATATTTCTCACAAAAAAGAGTCATATCATGTTTGTATCCTTTTTCCAGGTTTAGAATATTATCTAGCTATTATATGCTATGACCTTTTAATATATCTGGAATTATACCTGTAGTTTGGAATGAATACAGTGAATTTTCACCTTCAGTTCCTTTGCACAAGAAGATTTATTTTTAGATATTTTCATGTGGCTTCATATATTTTTCTGCTTTACGTAAAGGATATATTTATCCATGGCAGGATTAGTGGAGAGCGACTGAATAGTATTTGCATGTTAATTTATTGCATCATCCATTTCTATTGCTTATACAGAAATTTTCCCCTTGGATTCTCTTCAAGGCATTACAGCAATTGATTTTTTTTTTTCCCCCCCAGATCACCTGACTTTACTTACTAGCAGTTATTTTCTTCAGCAGAATGCTGTAATATGATGAGCGCCTTCAGATTTTTGACAACTTAAATCATATATTAATGAATTAGACAGCATTGTTCATATCACTGATAAGCTGTGAAGATGGAGTATTTTCCTGGGAAGCTGGGGGTGGCAGACAGGGCAGAGTAGGGAACAACTGTTCGCTCTCGGAGAGTTTCTGGTATCAAAGAAAACCTTACAGCTCTGCTATTGCTTTACTGGACCTTGTCCAGGATTGAGAAGCCAGATAATTTGAGCCCAGTGGGCTGACATCAATTTTTTAGACCTTATTTTTGAAATTATAGGTAAGGTCAGTGCAAAACTTTCTCTCAGGATCTTTGCATATGTGCCTCACAGGTAATGTCCTTCCTTGTCCGAAAAGAGAGGGATTTCTCAAGCCTGTTTCTGTATCAGGTCTTAATCATAAGCAGTTCTGGACAAACACCAAACCCCTTTTTGCTGACTAAACAGTGCATGGTACCAGCAGCTGTACTTTGTGACCAGCTCACTGATCCTTGCCGTGTCAGCCTCCTTCCTCTCATCCCTGACATTTCTGTTTGGAAATGCAGCTACTTTCTAATGTGCCAAAAAGTGTCCTGGGAGGTTTCTGTGCAGTGTCGTTCCCTGAGAGCTGGTCAAGTTGTGAGGTGGAGGATGATAAACCAGACCTGTGTAGCTGTACAGCTTGACCAGGAAACCTAAACTACTTCTTGAAGTTCATCTTCCATGTGGAGACCAAAATGTTGCTATAACAGAGCCATTAGAGTGTCTGGAGTTGTCGTTTGGGAACACCAGTGCTTACTCTGTGGGTTACCAATTTGAAGTGGTTCCTCAGTAATTCTTAATTTTGATAACAATTGGGTATTAGCTACTCTGTCTGTAACAGTGTAGACAAGGATTAAATCAGTGATGGAAGTTTGAAACGGCCTTCTCTGTGTTGAGCACTGAGACGTCCCTTGTGAAAGTTTGTGCATTTCTTTAACTCTTTGAAACATAGTTAGCAAAGGAAAACCCAAGGTAAAGTGGACTTCATCTTTAGTAACATGAAATGTCAGAAAGGTCTTCCGAAGATGGAAAATGTCAGAGGTATTTCTGTTTTATGTGTTTGACATCGGTGTCCTCTGAAATTTCCATGACATATATATAGAGTATGTCTGGACTGTTGTTGTGTCATCTGTCCATCCGTCCCCCCCCCCCCCCTTTTCCTTTATTTAGTGCAGTAAAATTTGGTCACTGTTTGTAAATTGGAATGTCTTGGGAGGTTACATTTGAAACAGATTTTAATGACAATTTTTAAATAACTGGAGAAGGTTCTGCATGAGTCTGTGTGCTCTAGTGCGCTAGTTTAACCTATCATTTTTTTTCACTGAGTTATAGCAAAAAAGTAACCAAATCATAACACTTAAAAAAAAAAAAAAGGCCTTTAGGAGAAAATAAAGCACAGCTTTGACCAGATGCCATTTCTCAGTGTGAAAGGAGAACTGGGATTTAAACTTGCTTTTCCCCTTTTAGATTAGTCCAGAGCGAAACAAAATTCAGAGCTTCCAAACCCCCTTGCTTTCTAGCACTTCTCACCGAGGTGGGAGGCTGGGTGCAGCTGGGTAAGGATTCCGAGATGAATACCCAATAACAACGGAGCGTTACTAAGCAGGCATTCATTATTGCAGCACTGGGGATTCTTCTCCATAAGTGCTCCAACGAATCGGCAAAACACACCATCTAATATGCAGGAAAAAGATACATATTCATCAAATTTCCTGGAAAGGGCAGTCTTACTCTAATGAGTTCCTGGAATTCCTTTACATAGTCCACGCACGTGTAATAAAATTAGGGTTAGGGTCTTTTCCCCCTCTGGTGGTCATTCATAGTCTTCCTCTCGCAGTTCGCTAGTTGAACTCTGGGCTTCCTTTGCCCGTACATGGTCATGGGGTGAGCTCAGCCATCCTTCTGCCCTGGAGGGCTCCAAGATGATCAGTTTAAATTATTATTGGTGCTTATCTTGACACCTTGAGTCCCTGTTACCGGGGTGCTCTGGCTTAATGAGCCATTTCAAGGCCTGTCTCACCTTTGCCAGGTGAGAAATCGCAGGCTTCAAAACATTTCGTTATCAACTCTACCCAACAAGTAACTAAACTACGCAAGTGAGGCTAAGAAAAGAATACAAGTATGTCTAATAAGATTTAAAATTTCTGTGCATCAACCAGGGTGTGACCAGGGATATCAATCCTTTCAAGAGTAAGGAAGTGATGTCTCACAGCAGTGGGGAAAAAAAAGTAACATTTTCTGTGCTACACTAACCGGAGCGGAGGAGGCTGCAGAGCCTCTGTTGTTCTGGCTGCTCGGTTAGTCCCTTCTGCTGTTCCCATTGGTCACAACCTGGCTCTTTCTGCCTTACAGTCTTCCAAATCTAGTGTTTTCTTATTTCTGTCTTTTTATTGCAGGTTTATTTCTTTTTCATTCTACTTAGGGAGCAATGGGAGAGTGTAGAGGGCATAGCAAGCAGCCTTAAGTTTTCATTTCAGATGCTTTTCTAGCTGATGGATATGGCAGAGAGGGATCAGTTTAATCCAGTAATCTTTTGTTTGTTTGTTTATAAGACCAGTTATGATAATGAGTTGAACCTTGCTTTTCAAATGTCATTTTTCAGTACAAAGGACATGTTTTTCAGAAGTTAATTATTAGGCTAAGCTGTGGACTGATTTTCCTCAGGATGTCAAAAACTTCCCTAGAAAAAAGAACAATTGCCAAGTTTCAGATTCCTCAAAACACAAAGGTGTGAGAACTTACCTTTCTAGCAATCAGATAATTCTTTGATCCTGACAGACATTTCAAAACTCATTGGAAAGTGCTGAAAAAAAATGGGTTTGCTGCCTGAAATACGATATTCAACAAAAAGATCTTAACCTTTTCCAGGTCAAACTGCCTTGGGACTTTTTGGGCTAATTTCAGCCCATCTGTTAAAGCAGTGAGCACCAAAAAAATTAAAAAAGAAAACCTGGAGGGCACAAAGCATCCCTGTGAGACCTGCCCTTTAG
Source organism: Ceryle rudis (assembly GCA_033439905.1). Lineage (NCBI taxonomy): Eukaryota > Metazoa > Chordata > Aves > Coraciiformes > Cerylidae > Ceryle > Ceryle rudis. The sequence goes on from JAAGNO010022141.1 coordinate 53,392, forward strand.
TGAATTTGTTGGAAAGGTTTGGTTCCTCTTCTGAGAATGGTTTAGCTTTATGCTCGGTTCATTTTTTGACATGCATTGACCAGAAATACAGCTTCACTGCAGTTACACTCAGGAGAAATCAGCTGAGTGCTTTGGTGTCTAAGTAGCAGGATTGCACACTGGCTACTGTTCTCAGCTCCACCCACTTCCACACAGTGAGTTCAGTTTTGGTTTTATTTTTCTTCTTACACTTTCTTCTTCTTCTTCTTCTACACTTCTTTAGTCTAATTGACTTGGCATTTCTCAGCTGGTGTCCAAGTTTCTCTAGTAGTATGATTTCCCACATGCTGCAGCTCTGTTGTCATAACCCAAGAGTTACAAATGCAAAAAAGCCTGGATATGAAGTTTGTTTGACGTTCAGCTTCCCCTCAGTCAGGAATGGCAGGGAGGTGGGGTTGTGGTTTTTTGTTAGCTTCCTGATGGGTTATGCTCTTGTGTGACCACATTCCACGTTTGCACCATGTGACAGTGATTGTGACACAGGGGCCCACCTTTGGTCCAGTCGTGGTCACCTCTGCCGCAGAGGACAGCTGTGGTTACGCTGCATGAAGGCACCACTCTTATTTCCAGCTAGCTCAGCTGTCTTTGTGCTGTAGTGTGGATGGGTACTGTCACCTTCCCTCATACTGTTTTGTACTGTGCTGCTGTGGAAACAAGCTTTCAGCTGCCGAGTAGGTTCTTCTTTTGTGTCTACACTGATAGAGATTTATTGAAATTAAACTAGACTCCAAGCTATAAATAAGCCAGAATACATTGTGGTTGCTGAATGAGCTTTGCAGAAACATCTATGAAGGGCATCCAGCTTGGCAACACATGTTAGTATGCTTTTTTTACCCAAGTAGCTTATTTTTGGTAATGCCCAAGATCTACCAACAACCTCCATCATGGAGAGTTTATTTAGAGAGTCATTGATACAGCAAATAATATTACGATTCAGAAAGAGTTATGCTGGAATAAAGAACTTCAGTTCGGGGTAAGAGAGACAGTGAAAGGCAATTAGTACTGAAAGTTGTCATCTATTAAGTTTTAAACTATTAATGTGGAATATGGGGTTGTTTCTACAAAAAGAGCCATTTAAGAGTTTAAAAGTTTCTGAAAATGCTGTATTTCTGAAAGTTATTTGGTGTCTTTTGAGAAATGGCCATCAGTAGGTAAGTCACTGTGACATCATCAAGTGTATGCCAACATGTCTTTGTCAGTGACATCTCCTTTCTTAGAAAATCCTTTTTTCTTTCCTGAACCGTCTTTTATGTTAATATATTCTGGTTTGGGACCTAGATACATACTTGTATAGTGGTCTAAGAAAGTTGCCACCTCTCAGTCAGCTATGTGGAGTGTTCCACGGCTGTTTTTCACCTCACAGCTGCAGATGGGTAACCTCCAGCTAGAAGACAATGCTTCATTACTGAGATGGTTTTGCAGACTCCCAGCAGAGTACGTCTTCACTTATACCATCTCTTTTAACTTCTCAAGGTGCAGCCTGTGGTGGTGCTGGTTTTACTGAAGTTTAGCCCCTTCCCCCAATTATAGCAAAGCAGCTGTTCCCTTGGTGAGAAAGCAAAGGAGGTATTTCCATTCCATTTGAATATACTGGTCAAGTTACCGTATCCAATGATGATAAATTCCTTGTTTGCCACAGCAGGAGCAAAGGTGCTCTTATTTTCATGCAATGTGAGGTGAGTTTTGTTCAAAAGCTGGAAAGATTCAAGTGCCAAAGAGAATATAGAAGCTTCAGACACTACATGTTGACCTTGTTCCTTGTCAGGACAGTTCTATGTGATGATAAGATTTTATTTTCCGGAGGAGATCGGCAAACAGTTCACTTTTAGTGGAGTTCCTGACACTAGATACCTAAAAGTGAGCTAAAGCCAAGATGTTTACATATATCAGTGAAAAGAAGAAACTGCTTCCAGCATCTTTTAACACTAGACCTGGCAGACCTCGCAGCCAGGGATGTTGGGGATGACCCTGCCACAGTCAGAGCGATGGCTTTCCGCTGTTGTTTTGGATTGTCTCTGTAGAGAGTTCTGTAAGAGTAGACTTTCTCAGTTACCTTTCCTGAACCTTATCTCCTTAGAGGGCATGTGCTTTTAAAACACAGATGCCAGCCGAGCCATCTGTTGGCCAGAGAACGATGCTTTTGGCAGCATGTTTAGTATAAATACAGGGGGGATTAGCTTCACCTGATCTAGTACAGGACAGGCTTGTTTCCAGAGTTTAAGGATTTTTTTTTAAAAAATATTTAATCTCTAATTTAGCACAGTCATTAATAAGAATGTGCTGCTTGTAAAAATAACTCTAGCTAATCAAAAAAGATGTTTTAAAATGCTTCTAATTACCCTAGCATTTACCACTGCTAAATTGTGACAGCCAGCATAGCATTATTGGAAAAACATTTTTTTCCACTCTATATTGATAGTCACTTAAACTGTGTGTAACGGTGATTGCATCTTAAACTTTCAAGAAGTAGATTTTTCATCTAGAGATTCAACTGTTCTGGTACTGTACTGATTTATACAAGAGCCTGGATGGATTCAATCAGGAAGGTGGTGTGCTGCGTTCCATTAGTCTCTCACAATATTGGTATCAGTTAAGCTACTTCGCTACTACATTAAACTGCTAGCTCATAAATTGCTTCTAACAAGTATCTTGGAAGATCTTGTGATAATGTTTTCAGACTAGCAGGTACATTCTTGGAAAAATACCAGGCTTAACCAGGTTATTGAGCTATAGAGTTGCTACCCATCAGGTAACTGAGAAGTGGAGGTGGAGGGTATCTGCATCTTACAATGAAACTGCGTGTGAAGCCAGGTAATCCTGACTTCTCTTCTGAGCCCACACAAATGTTCTGTTCTGAACCATCTTCAAACTTGCGTAAGCAAGCATCTGTCCTTCAGAAATGTACCGTGGAACACGATATTCAGTTGCTGAGTCTTTTTATCTCTTCACAGCAGATAAGCAGAAGAGAGTAAAAATACTGCTTGGCAGCTCAGTTGTGTTTGGGGACAGAGAGTTAAGTCGTCTTAGTGTTATACACTCAACAAAAATGGTCCTTCTCTGTGGGTGTGTTTTTTACTTGTCTTTATGTGGTTGTACGACATCTGGGCTTCAAGATAAAACAGTTTTTTATTGTCTTTGCCATTGTTCTTAATACACACGCTGAGGACTTGAGATATTTAGTGGACCACCAACTATTTCATAAGATTTGTCTTTGGCCAAAGACTTCTATTCAAACTGTATTTTACCTGAGGTGAGTCACTAATTTTTGGGTTCTGAACTGGCTTTACTTACTCTGCAAGTGTGAAAGAGATGTAGGTAGAATTGTTACAAAGACTACAGAAATATCTTGAGTTGATGTTAATGCCATAGTTGGTAAGTAAAATTGTCCATCACCTTGTACATACATATATTTTTTTTCATATACCTTTTGTCCCTAATTGTGGGCAGATGTTATTTAGTAACTGTGGATCTGCTGAGTTAGTTGTCTATACTCATGTTTATATGAGAGTGTAATTTACTTGATGATCCTTGTGAGTCTTGTCCAACCTGAGATATTCTGTGGTTCTATGATAGTGAAGTTCTCTCTGTATACAGAAGGACCATTATTTTTAATTCGCTCATTAGAGCAATGCTTTGCTGCTTTTCTCTTCCACTTACAGCTTTTTTCCATGCCTCAAACTGAAAGGAGGAGATACAAATAACTTGGCAACAAAGCAAGCGGAGATGTTGGAAACAGTAACAGCAACAAAAGCATTTTTCAGAAGCATCATATTTTTGTATTTTGACATTCTCATAGCTGTTCAGATGCTGCCCACATGATTATGCTGTTACTTCATATTACTTTCAGTATAATCAATCAAGACTCTGTTGAGAATGAAATGAAAAATCATCTAATGAAAATAGAAGCATGGTGTATATGACAGGGTAAAAAGGAACTCCCCTGAAAAGAGAAACCTACAGTAAAGGTCTTGAATTTCAGTGTGTGAATTTTTCAGGCTAGCCTGATACAGGAATCTCTTCTGCACTGTCCTCCCAGTGAAACACTGTGAACAAGTATGCTCTTGTATGTATCAAAAGCCACTTAGAGTCTATGGAGGAGATTTTGATATTACTGTTAAGATTTGAAAAATCTCCTTTGGAAGAAATTCAGTGAGGTATGGTGGGTTATTTGGTGGTTTCTGTATGTATCTTAGTGAGTTCTGCCCTGGGTATCTGATATTCTAGTGTAGAAGTACCAAAACACCAGTAATTCTTCCATTGGGGCTTTTAAAATAGAGCAGCAATAGTTGAGTACACTTACTTAACATGGTCAGTTTTCAGTGTAAAACCTGACTTAGAAATTTCAGCAAAGTTGCTGGTATCTTTTGAAAAGCACAGAGGACTCCTCTTCTGGCATACAGAAGAGCTATTGGTACTTAGTGATGTCAAAACAGCCTTCTGCCTGTTTTGAAGAACTGTTCCTTCAGAATTGTGGATGAACCCTTTCAGCCTTTTATTTCTAAACTGTTTCAGTTGGTTTGCATTTTTTTAAGGGTAGCAATACGGTGTAGTGGTATTCTAGTTTAAAAAAACAAAACAAAACCACAAAAAAACCCCAGCAACTTATAGCTTTTATCAAATGCTATAGTACAGCATTTGACAGCAGCTAATAAAATGTCTGTGTCTTCGGTATGCATCTAGATTATTCCAGTTTTATATCCATAATACCTATGTGATCTGTGAATTAGAGAGAATGAACCACGCAGTTAGATTTATACCACACTCTTGTTCTCTATGTTTTGAGGTTGTCTGGGGCAGAAGGGAAGAGTTTTGGTCTTCACATACAAAATGCATTTCCTAGGTTTAATTTATGTTTTCTTTGGTAGGATTTTTCCAGTTAAAGATGTACCTGCAGAGCCTGAAGCTCTTACGCACTGGCTATATCAACGATTCATTGAAAAGGAAGATCTCCTGACACATTTCTATGAAACAGGTATGATGATTTCTAGCAAAGAGAATTGTGCTTTGTTAATGTCTCTTCTTACAAAGATCTCAAAATGGCTTAGGAATGCGTATACATTTTTCACACAAATATGGTAGATATAATTATTACTACTTTTTAGGTGGCAAAAAAGCATGATTAAAAATTATCTGGGTAGGTAAATTTCCTGGGTAACATTAGAACAGGGTAGAGTTTGGAAGCTGACACATTCGTAACGGATCTAAGGAAATCCTGCAGGGTTTTTCCTGCAATAACAAATAGTTCGGCTGTGAAACTTGCTGGTGTGGGACATCATTGAGTGGAGTAGTTTAGCAAGATGCAAAGAGATAGTGAACATTTACATGCCTAGCAAAAGTATTCAGAACTTATGTTAAGTTTGGAGGAGATAGAAAACCTTTAGAGTTTAACACGAGCAAGTTCTTGGCTAAAAGGGATTAAATAAGACTCTTACGTGAGGCAGGTTATTCTATCTGCTTAGTGCTGCTATTTAGCATGTTCCTCTGGCACTTGTACTGTCAGATAAAACTGATGTAGGTAGTCTGCAGGTCTAATCCAAAACCATAGTCCTCTACTTTTTCTATGAAGCTAAACAAAAAGATGCTATGATTGGAAGGGTTTGTAAGAATTCTGTAGCATAAAATCTCTGGAGTTTTGAGCTAGAGCCCTGTGCTGTCTGTCCATGCTGGCCTTCTTGCTGCAAGGTATTGAGGATCACTTCTATCATAATACACCATTGATATTAATGGATCAGAGGAATCTAAATAAATTTAAGGAATTAGTAACATTACTGAAGACATCCTGATAAACCTGATTTTAGGTAAATCAGGTAAATACTTTGAAACTATAGCTGAAGTAGTATTTTCTTGAGGCTCTTTTTTGGTACTGAAATGTTATCTGCCCTCCAGCAGGTTTGTGGGTGTCTCCATGTGTGTTGAGAATACAAAACAGAGGAATTCAACTTGATAAAAAAAAAAATCTTGAGAGGAAAAAAATTAAGTTTTATTTCAACATACAGGAAAGGGAGTTTATCAAACATAGACTGAAGAAGGCTCCAGATGAAATGATGCTACTTGTCTCTGAAGAAAAAGAATTTCTTCATTAACAAGTGACACAACTGTTGAGTGAGGAGGGAAAAATACTCAGTCTCTTTAATCAGTGGAGTTTAATATTCCGGAGTGACTGTGTTAAACAAAGATGCTACTTCTGTTATATGAGTTATTGCATATACTGCTTTAATTTGATTCTGAGTGCCTAATTTATCAATTGTAGTACTTAAAAGGATTAACAGAATTCTTTAATAACCCAGAGCTGTATTTTGTTTTATGAAATACTGTTGTCATTCAGTCATCATCATTGGCAAAAGTCAGACCCTGCTATATAAATCACATCCATATGCATATATTGGACTTTATTTGAGAAATAACTTTGTGAATCTGTTTAAAACTAGAAGTGTAGTCAAAAGGAGGTAATGAATTCTTGTTATTGAGACGTTCTTTCACAAATACCATTAAATAAGTCATACCCCAAAATAACTAACTAGACCAGAATTTCAGAGAGTATAATTAATATAATCAGATTTATTCATTGAAATGCACTTCCAAAATAGGATAATTGGTTATAATTTGCCAATGTAATCATTATGAATTAATAAGACCTATTTTAAATGTAAATGCTGTGACAGAGGACCTTATTAGGCATACATTAGCATAATTTAAAGTTACTGCCACTTTATGTCAGTTGAGGACTTGCTGGCATTTCTTTTGGTGACTTGCTGCAAAAGTGCTGTTACAGTTTCTGGAAACCTCCTGGAAAACTCCTGAGGCCTAATGTGGGGGAAATCCTCAAAGCTGCTACTGACTTGTGCCATTATTTCAAGTTGGTGTGTTTTTAAGAGTTAGGGCTGTTTCAACATTTTGATTTTTTTGTTTTGTCTTATTTTTTAAATACATATTGCTTAGGAATTTTTCTCAGTTCATAAAGCTTGCTTCATTAAACTGGAATAATGTTTAATGCTATGCGAAACTCTGAACGTTCACATTGACAGTGTCATTATGTCACTGGTAGGAATACATTCTTTTGACATTTTTATTTGGGAGCGGGAAGAAGCAAAGCCTAAACCACCTTCTTCCTTTTTGTTGTGTTCCTAAGTGTTAAGAACTGTAATTGATCTGGGGAAAACCTGTAACATTAGACCTCTTAAAATTAAAAAACCAACAAGAACAACAAAAGAGTATCTGTTTAAAATTTGAATATGAAACTGTCCCATCCTTTCTTACAGGTGCATTTTTCATATTTAATTTATAAAATCAAAACTGTTTACAATTAAAATCTGTAGGTATAAGCCACACAGACTCCTATTTTAGCAGCTAGTGGAAAACTTTTATTGTTAATTTCATGATTTTTCTGACTCCTGTTCTTATCACTGCCATCAGAGTGGTTCCAAAGAATGTTTATCAATATGTTGATAGGTGCTTTATATATATAAATATTTTTATTTATATATATATATCTTCAGCAGGATAACCTTGAACACAAATGGGATAACATTTAGCAGGACAAAAGCACTTGGAGACTAATTTTAAAAAATCCCTATAAACTCAGAGCTTATCAGCTGGAAATGAGTAATTCTATACTGCAGTCGTCATGCTCTTCATTCACTCTGATCATAAGCCAGCTGGTGTGATGGAACTAAAAAAGTAAGCAGTGCCATCCTACGGGGCAGCAGGAGAGAGTTTCACTGGTGCTATGGAAATACTCTTCATTGTACCAAATATGAAAGCTCATCTGGAAATTCTGTGCACAGTCCCTCATCCCCTTTCAAGAAATACAGATTGAACCAAGAAAAGGGAGAGATAGTAGGTGCTAAGATGATTTAGGGGAAGGAGGAGTCATTTCTGTGATGGACAACTAGAAGTGTTTGGCTTGTCTCACCTAGGAAAGTGAAGGATTGTTTTCTCTGTAAGATACAATTTGGTTTGGGAGAGGGGGGAGAGGCAGTTGCTATCTCTGTATCAAGAATAAGGAAAGTTACTGAAAAACTGAAGGTCAGTGTTGTTACAGAAAAACAAATGGGCCATGGAAGAACAAATGTAGGCTAGAATGGACAGAAGCTGAACAGTGAGAATTAGGGGGGAATAAATGGTACGGCAAATCTGTCTATGCATGAAAAACGTATCAGTGAAGAGAAGGATGGGACTCATCAAGGGGTTTTTTTAGGGGATTTTTGGTGTTCTGCTTTTGGTTGTTTGGTTGTGTTTGGTTTTTTTGTTTTGTTTTTATTTTTGTTTGGTTGGTTTTTAATTTAAAAGCATTCATACAGGAAAAAAAACCCTTTGTCTTAAATGCTTGATTGCAATTCCTCCAGTGATTGCAAATGTGAAGCAAAGATATAAATTGCCCAAATTGTATGGTTTCTCAGATGAAAAACTGACACTTTGATCTTTAGTCTTTGAATCATTCATCTCTTGTTCTTCTCTGAGTAGTTGTGACTCCATAATGCTGCCCCAAGTACATCATCTTTGGTATATTTAGAGTTTTCATATTCACTGTTCAGGATTAATGACAACAAAAGTGACTCAAATTATCTAGGCTTTGTGCATCTCAGCAGAATGTAATGCAAGCTATTTAATATGCTGATGTAAATAAATGCAAACAATTTCCATATGATCGTAAAGCTCTGCTGTATTAAGCTGCATTTAAAGTAGTGTTGTAAGTCAGAAATAAAAATAAGGAATAAAAGAATTTTTTTTTAATTGTCAGCTGTATCTCCTGCCAGTCTTGCTCATCTAAACAGGTGTTTCAGTAAAATCTTCATGGAAAACTTTGTGGTGATTTACAGTGCTTCCTTAGTCTGTATGGCTGACTGACCAGTTGGTGTTCAAACAACATGTGGAAACTGTTGTTTGAAGGAGAAGGGGGAAAAACCCCAAACCAAACAGTGTGTGTAGCTTTACATTTTCAAGGGAACCTTGAGAATATTGTATGGGTTGCTTCTTCACAGTATACAAAATCACTACCAAGGAACTGTAAAGTTGAATATGGAATCCATTGCACATGATCATACAGATGTTAATAAAACTTCAAAAATAAGATGGAAAACTTAGCTGACAGTCGGATCTCCTTGCAAAGGCTGAATGCAATGAGGATAGATGCTTTTAAGGAATGCTTTGAAGTTTATGCTTAAAGTTTATATCCAAATGAAATTAATATTGTCTTTAATAATTAAGGTAAGGATTTAGAGGTTTTTTCGATTTTATTTTCTTGAAGATAACCGATAATGCCAGAGAAGCTTTTGAGAGTTTAACAGCATAATACAGAAGTAACCAATTACTCGTTTGTGGGCGCTGTTACGGGGACAAAAATTGATGGTAGAGAATTGTACATTAAGGCTCTATCGTTCCTGCTGCAGAAGCATTAAATGTGTCCTCTTTTCTCTTTTAGGAGCTTTTCCTCCACTGCCGGGTCAAAAAAAAGCTATTTCTCGGGAGATGACCCTCAGTAACCTGTGGCTAGTCGGCATACAATCACTTGCATTTTTGTCAGGCGGTATGTGGTACTGCATCTTTCGGTATTTTTATCATTGCCTATTTTAAAAGTGGAATGGGACCTGAGGACACAATGGGAATCCAGGCTCTCGCAAATGAGTATCCTATTGTATGTGCAAATGTGAATATTCAAGAGGAAAGGAAAATACTGGACAGACACTTACCTCTCTTTGGGGAAATTTTAAACTCCACTAAAAGTGAAGATCAGTAACATAGTGACCTGATGATGTATTATTTTAAGAATAGTCTGTATTTTTAAAAATGTATACTCTCACCCACACTTAAGCAAATTCAGCATTTGGACAAAAGGTGCAGTTGTACAACCACCGTAGAAGAATGTCTGTGACAAGAAAGCTCTGTCACCACAAGTATTTCTTGGCATTGTAGTTAGAGCTCAGAAAATACAGCAACTTGTCTCTTCAGTAGTCTGTACAGCGTTGGTGTGGTAGAGATTCCTCATTTGCACAACTTGTACTTTATCGCAGCTCATTGTGCTGGAGTCAAAGATACTCGACAGAGCTGGTGGCAGTACCTTTGGGGCTATGCAGTCAGCAGTTGCATTAGACACATTGATCTAAAACTGAGACCCATATAAGATGCAGTGTCAGGTGTGTTTTGTGAGGAATCGGTCCTCAAAAAAGCCTTGCAGCATCATAGTGTGATGAAAAGCTATCCACATTTGATGAATCAGCCCATCCCTGCTGTGGTCTTACCACGAGCTCTCCAAAATCTATGTGCTACCAGTATCTTGTATTAGGAGGAAACTTGGGAAATATGAAGTCCCTTGGTTCATTTTCCCTTTTTGTTCAGAATGCATCTCAACCAACGATCATTATCAGTTTTCAGAATGCACTTTCAAGGGTGAAAATACAGTGAAGGAAAGACATAAAACTTAGAGAACAGGGGAAAGCTTTATTTGTACACGTCTTGGAAGCCAGAGCAATTCTAGCTGTTTCTGAAGGTCTGCTGGTGCTGATGGTGATTTTTAGCCACCTTTGTATTTTATATACTGCAATCCAACCGAGGTGACCTTTGAGTGGTTTATAGAGGCCTTTATCTCCCCCACTAGTTGCAACAGCACTAAATACACTTGTGGGAGAGTTTAAATAATTCAATGCCAACCATCTTAATAAGGAATAATAGAAGAAAACCTAGTTTTTAAAAAGAAAAGATAGGTATAATTGTTATCATAAATATATAATAAGATATTACTGGAAAAAAAAAAAAGGCATGGTAAATGCTCTGAATAACTCCATGGAGGGCAGCATTAATTAGCTCATCACCATGCTAAATTCTCACTGAAAGAAGGATGAGTTGAATTTCAGGGCTGACTGGAACAAAACACGCTTTCAGATGTGTAACATAGGATGCTTTTGAAAGGCTGCTGATGTATGGTCTTCTGGCAGGTCTAGCTGGCATTGTGTTTATGTGATTATACACAGATTTGAGAGAGCTGTTCCTAAAATAAAACTAATCTCTCTAAATACAAGCAGGATAGCCAGAACTTCAGATGTTGGCATACTGCCTTTTACAGAGTAATTTTACTGAGAACAAAGTAAGCCTCGAGTAGATTTGGCTCTGAGTTAGCAGTAGTGATCCCCCTTCTCTCTCCCTTTCCTGCTGCATGAATCACAGCGGGTGGTGTGCAGAATACAAAACCCAGCCACTGTTCCCTTTGGGGCGGGGAACTGAAAGCACACCAAAATGATGAGACAATGCCAATTCCTCTGACTTCATGGAAAAATACCTAGTTGACCACACCACCCCCATCTCCCCAAAAGCAGTAGTTTTATCCTAAGGTAGCTCAGTAGAGATGGTTGCAAAATTATACACCATAGTAAGTTCCCCTGAACAATGAGTGCCCTCATTGACTTTAAAGAGCCTCTGCATCTGGGAGGCGAAGGACGGTGTTCACCTACAGCTTCATGTTTTAGGTAAGATACTAAGTCCCATTGCTTTGCACCCACTCACACACCTGAATTTCAGTGTAATGTAACATCTGTTTAGAAGGAGGTATGCCCTGAAAAGGAAGCAGTCTTGGAAGTGTGTGGGTTTGGGTTTTTTTTCCCCTCTTGCTCTTGCTGAAGTACAGCTGATGGAATGAATGTATTTAATCTGCCATTTTACAGGAGGGTGTTGGGGCAGCCTGGCGCCGTTAGTGCGTAAGTGGTTGTGTCTGCTGCACGTGGCCATAAATGGACTCGGAGAACTGCAAAATGCAGATGGCAGGCGACTTATTTCTGTCCTCTACCAGGTGGTTTGACCAGAATCGCAGAGATATGCCCATAGTACAGCTAGTTTTATTTGGAGCCAGGACAGACTGGAGTGATATAAAAAGGGAAGTTTATATAAGCAGATTGCACAGCAGTAACTCACTTCAGGAGATTGTTCTTTACAGACCCTGTGAACTCCATGTAAGAGCACATGTTTTTTCAAATCCAGTTGTTTGTTGCTGTTTTTTTTTTCCAGTGGATTGCAGTCAATAGTGAGTGTTCATATGCTGCCTACAGAAATTAGTAATGCGCAGTGATGTTTCAGATAATCATTTGTTTTATCTGGTCCTGTTCATTTTCAGTTTTAGTAGTTCTTACTATTGCGAGACACTTGTTTTCAAGCACTGATTGTTTTTTTGGTAGAGTTAGTAAATAGTATTAGGTCTTAGGCTTCTTTCCTGCCTGCACTGGAAGATGTGAAGAGAGCCTGACTTGTCTCCTTACGGCTGAGATGCTGTAGACGACAGTGGAATGAAACTGTTGTTAAGAAACTCCAAAGTACCCTCTCAGCATGAACTTGGATGCTGCTTCATGAAAGAGAATAAATTGGATAAACCCAAGTTTTTTTCTCTTGAGGGAAAACCATGAAATGGACAAGATACGTAGAAAATTCTGTGCTAAAAACACCGTGCTGGTCAAAACTGTTTGGAGCTTAGCAGGCTAGCGTGTAAAACATAAATTCCTGTCGGTTGGAGTTTGGTTCTGCCTTCTGGCAGCTGGCTAGTGTTACAGATGTAGTGGGCATTTTGCTGTGCCATCTGTGGGCTTCCTCCTCTTCTGAGAAGTTCAAAATGCATTATGATAGAAATTTATGTTAATGAACCATACAGTTGATCACAAAATGGTTATATTAATATAACTTTGAATTTATATTGGGGGAAGTAAACCAGAAGAATGTATAAAGTGATAAAGAATGAAAAATTCACAGGAAACAATGCAAGTTGAAAGCTGTTGCACACACAAGTGGGAACATAGCAATTGTCTTGTAAATAAAGATGGTTCTCTGCCAGGGTTGCACAAAAAACACCTGTATGTTTGTTTCTATGTTTAATTGTTCATAAGCAAGTTGTTACGACTGAAACGATGTAAATTCTGATGGTTTAGCATTACTGCTCCTCAAATGCCATTACATGAGTGTCCGCCCATTCACAACGAGCGGTGTTTTCTTCAGTGCCCTTTGGTGAGTGCACCTTCCTTACAGCTTCTCTAGTATTCTACGTATGGTTCTAGCAAGTCTTGCAACAGAGATGTCTTGTGCAGGAGGGATTATTTTTTTTTTTTTAAGTTGCTCTCACCAGATTTTGAAAAGCAAGATTTCAATTTACCTTGCTCACTGGGAAATTAAAAGATTCTTCCTCCCTCCTCCACCTTCAGCATCAAAAATAAGAAGCATCTAATTGCAGTAAAAAATACAATTATCACTGTGGTACTGTTCATTATTCACTCTTTTTGCAAATGATGTAACTTTTTTTGTGTCTGACACTGCCATAAAGTGCTGTTAACTTTTTTCACCTGTTTGTACAAGATAATACAGATACCGATCACTGTGTGTGACAGGATTCAGCTGCTCCACTTTGCCTTGACATAAAATTTTTGGGACCAAAGGTACTTAAAACTGGGATTTCTAGATCCTGTGACTGGGGTTGGGTGCATTCTCTTCATAGTCAGCTGGAGTTTTTTTGGTAGTCTGATACAATCACACAAAATAATAATACATCTGGGGTACTCTACTCTTTGGAAATAATGGAGCCATATGAAATAAAGGGTATTTTGAAAATCTGCATATTTGGTAGTTTATACACTTTAGAGAGAGGAAAGGAAAAAAAAACCACACACAACAATTGGAAAAGCAAAATTGAAACCATACTCTGGTTTTAAACGTCTGCATACAGTACGAACACTTCTGAGCAGCTTTATTTTTCTCTGTAAAAACTGTAGACTAGCTGGCTGTGATACAAAAGAAGTCCTTGAAAGAATTCTATGCATTTTAAAGTTAAACCTTTTAGTTTATCGTTGGATAACGAAGTAAATATTCACTGAACAACTCTGCTATTAAAGTGAGTTAGTTCCTTAAAATTATTCCACAATGGTGTTCATTTTGTATGATAAAAATTAGTTTTCTTGATACCAGTTTTATTTTCACCTCCAGTTTTCTCCTTCCCTCCTGTTACCTGCATTTTTGTTTTGTATGATAAAATGGATACAGAAGCCTGTAGAGACTCAGTGATGTTTGCCAGCGGCTGGTCATGACTGAAATTATTTTACTGAACTTATTTCATTGGATTTATCAAATCTTTTCAGCAGTCAGATGTCTTTCAGAAGTGTAGACAGAAACGAGAATCAGCATTTCTCTACAGAGATTACTAGGTGTCTTTTCACTTTTTTGTGTGTGTGTCAAAAATAAAACTGATTTTTTTTTTCAAGATTATTTCATGTGCTTTTGATCCTTAATAGACAAGATGATTTTATTTGGTTGTATTTATCGTGCTTGTATTTAATAGATACACAGTCTCTCTTGTGCTTGCCATAAACACAACAAATAGCAAAATAACACTTGTTCACTGTACAGCAGCAGTGTTAATTTGTGGTAGATGTTTCTTATTAGAGCCCTCATCAGGAAGGAGACGGAGACAAATGTTCCTATGCCAGAAGCGTTAAGGGGAGGAGTGGAGCAGTAGGGAGGAGGGGGGAAAGCAGCTTCTGCAGTCCTCACTTCAGCATCTGCCAGAAGCTTTTCGGGTGCTCGGGCTGCAGTGCTTCTCCCCAGGTCACTGTGTGGCATTGAGTCCTCAAAGTTTCTGAGTTGAGGGCACACCCAGAGCAGAACCTGGGCCCCATCAACCTCGTATTGCCACCGTCCTGGAAAGACATGAATCCAACCTTTTTGCGAGCAAGGCTGTAGTCATTTTGTATACTATCTTTTATTTTTTATATGTGGTCTCTTTTTAAACACCTTCAGCTAGGCAAAGCAATACCGAGTGGAACAGTGCTGTGGCCCTGGCATCTCTCGCTAACTATAGCTCTTAGCTCTGTGTCACCTGCCGCGTTAACTGCTGGTGCGTAACACTGCAACATGGAACGAAGGAAAAAGGAACTCCTTGGAGCGTAGTAAGACGTCTTGCACTATTTCCGAAGCAGCGCCATGGTTGTAGGTACGGCTACCTCTTTGTTTCCCTTCTG
>JAAGNO010022141.1:68418-87600 GCA_033439905.1 Ceryle rudis
GGGTGGTTTTTGTTTTTTGTGGTGGTGTGTTTGGGGGGGGGGGGGGGGGCCGGGGGAGGGGAGGGGGGAGAAGGTGGGAGGGAAATCTTGCAATCTGAATATTGAGACACTGGTGGGGAATCCAGTGCTTACCAGCCATGTTGTCATATTGAAAAAGCCATTGTTTTTAATTCCTGCCTAGTACGAAATGTTTGTTTTAAAAAATCCTTCCTGCTGGAAAGAAAAATGTATTTTCAAAAAAAAAAAAAAACCAAACCATCCCTCTTTTGGCTATGAGAATGTCAGCTGTATGAGTTGTGACCATATCATGACGTGCTGATCAGATATAAATAAATTTTTATCTCTCAGGACTCTTTCTTGTATGGTTTTTTACTATCTGGTAAATGGTTGTGGGTTTTCTGCATTTTTTTAAATATCACGAATTTCACCTGAGGAGGAAAATAATTAAAGGTACGTGAATGTCATGTGTGTTTGCTCTGGTGTACAAAGAAATGTCTCTTCTTGATTTAAAGAAAAAATAATCACCCTGTGAAATGTACTGAAAGGCTTCCTGCAGGTTAGCTTGAGGCACGGGGAACTGCTGCACTTAGGTTCCAGTTCCAGGTGTTTCTCTCCCTCCTCCTCCTCCCTGCCCTGTCCCTCCAAGAGCTACTCTGAGCTTCACATATGCTATAAAATAGTGTGCTTAGCCCATGGGACGTGCAAGGAGAACGTAACTTTCTAGCTGGTTGTAAATTGGCAGCCTCTTTTAAAAGAAGTTGCAGAGTAATGGGCAGAGCTGTAGGAATGGGGCTCACAGTGGACCAGGAGGCTGAAGCTTGGACAAAAATGGGCACCTGAGATGGTCAGACATGTTACTGGTTGTAGTTACCTTTACTTTTGAAAATATCCCTTATGTTGTTAGCTTCTCTGAGGTCTCTTTGATTGGTTGTCCTTTCTAAAGCTGATTTGGTTTTGTACCAAGTTAGCCAGTTGGTTTAATCAAGATTGAAGAGTAGTATACATCAGGAAATGGGAGCAGCTAGTGCTAGCATGTAGTGCAGCTGAATAAAGGCTGTTTATTTTAACTTAAAAAATAAAAATGCGTAATTTGTTGTAAATTATATTATTTCACGTGTATTAAACACAAGAATGGATCATTATCTGTGAGCTTTAATGGCAAGGAGCTGACTGGACTGTATATATTTTTATGTTTACCTTGAAATATTGGGAAAATTCCAAAAAAGGAGATGATGTGAAGGTGATAAATAAGATCAAACTCTAGGTCTATGCGATGTGTAAATAATAAGCTAACCTCAAGTAAGGCCCACCAGCACGGCTTCAGGGAAAAAGCAGTAAGGGCTTTGCTAGACAAAACTACAAGACTAAACTTGATGAGATGGCAAATGTGGCTGATGACTGTATGACAGAACATAGTTGAGGTTTTGTAATCTCACCTGAGAATCTGAAGGAGAAACTCTAAAAGGTCTGTTTATACTAAATTGCTTTTGAAGAGAAAAATTTTCCATTTGCAGTTAACTAGTATAATTCTGCAGATGTTCTCAACAATGTACAATATTTCCGTAAATGATACAAAATAAAATACCAACTTTTTGCTCTAACTATTTGTTATTTATGAGGATAAATCACTGAGTAGACCAAATCTGTTCATAAAGGGTGTGTTTGACAGTAAGCAAAAGGAAGGTCATGTAGCTACAAACTATAGATGTCAATCAGGAAGAGAAATTATCCCAGAAGACAGTAATGCTGAAACGAGTTGAGAGTTTCTGGCAACTGATGACTGTGTTTGAGTTTCCATTGTAGAGAAACACATATAAATAAATAAATAAAAGGGCACATCTGACCCTTTGAGCAGATTTGCCAAGTAGGAGCAGAAGGCAGTAGGATTTCTGTCAACAGCGTTAGTGAGACCATATATTGAATATTGACTCAAAAGGGCTAGGCAAGATAGAAAGGTTTCTAAAGCAGTCTTTCCCTCCGCATTGTCCTTGTTTCTCAGCTAGGTATGGCTAACCAGCTGACTTTGAGTTGACACAAATGCTGCCCTGTTCTTTAGAGAGATTTTCTTCATCTTCCAGTTGTCTTGTCTTTGAAGCTGCACACTCCTAGCTCTGAGCTCTGGCTTTCAACTCATCTGCTTGCTCCATTCTGGACCTTCTTTTTTTCCATTGCCTCACAGTCTTGGTTGCTTTCAAGGGAAGAATCATTCCCCTTGTCCACCGGCTCTCCCCGCAGAAGCAGCAAACTCCCATCACATGAGGTTAGAAGCTGAAAGTTCAGATTCGGATGTAATGATGTAATCAACACTCCAGCTGATTAACCTCTGTCACACCCTCACCTACCACCAGCAAGTCCAGTCAGCAAGGCTGTTTGCTTTCTCTTGCACACATCTCCCTTCCTGAGGAGGAGGTGATAGGTACAGCAGCGCTGTGAAACCTGCAGCCTGCCAGTGCTTTCCCCCGAGGTAAAGCTGCTGTGTTTTCTTCTCCCTCCACACCTCTGAAAATGCTGAAGGTGCTTTTGTTGTTGTGTTCCCTTACCTCTGTGTTTCTCTTAGGCTGACACATTGGATCTTCTTCGTCAGCAAGTACTGGGAGGGGAGAAACTTAGCTCTCATAGACAGGAGCTGTCCTTTTGCACCTGTGTCTTGAAGTGCACAAGATGTAACACGTCCTTCTGAAAAAGACAGAAAGCTACACCGGATGAGATGGTAACTTTCCTGCATTGAAAATGGCAAACGATCTACAGAACAGAATTGAGGACTGCTTGGGGTTTTTGTTTGTTTGGGTGTTTTGTTGGTTGGTTGGTTGGGTTTTGTTGTTGTTGGTTGGTTGGTTTTGGTGAGGTTTTTTGGTTTTGTTTTGGTTTGGGGTTGGTTGGTTGTTTTCACTGCTTTGACTAAATACTCCTTTGCAGCTGATAAAAGTAGTGGAACATTTTATGCGCAATGCTCTGCTGTGTTACACCACAGCCGATGACTTACAGGGCCTACGCTTGACAAGCACAATTATAAAAGCCTTCAGAGCTGAACCTCATACGCTATAATTAGGGTGGGGTTATTTTTCTGGGAAGTTTGTTAGCCAAAACTAATGACAAAAATATAAATAATATTTTAATAGATCAGTCGAGTGTTAAAACTAAGCCCTGTTAATGGTCCACAAACCTGCAGTAGTATTTGCTGAAATAATGTCGATTAACCAGTGCTGGGTTAATTTCTGACAAATTTTCTCCCACTTATTGTTTATTCTGAATAATTAGTCCATTGTCACTTTGTTACTCCAGCTGTTGCCCTCCAGTAATACTAATAAGGTGTGATGTGTTTCATGTTTACACTCGAGCTGTTATGTTTGGAACAACAGTATGTTTTCAAACTGAGTATTTGCTAAGCAGACAGAAGAATGTGTATGGAAGAATTTCCAAAGGTTGCCTGTGACACCTACTACTGTGTGTGCCTTATACGAGTCTCTCAGCTGTACTGAGAGAAGGATCTAGATCAAGATTGATTTTTAGCATTAGTCATTGAATAAACCTTCCACGCCCAGAGAACACACAAAATGAAGCTATACCAACCCAGCCCCTAAAAGACCCCAGGGAGAGCTAATTAAAGCCATAAAGGTAATCTTGAAAAATTTCAGTGAAAGACTAAAGTCTAGTCTGCTTAGTTTATCCAAGGGTAAGTAAAGTAGAATTGTATTATGTATAAGTACTTGTCAGTCACTGTCAATCATGGACTCTAATCTGGAAGAAAATATTTACGATGTAGCAGTTCAGTGCAGAATATAGTTGGGTTCAGACTGAGGAAGGAGTGGAAAGCCCCAGTGTGGGTATGTGTTCAGCTCCCCATCCCTTGCATCTTGAAATCAGAACTGTTGTCTTAAATATTTTATTACAGAGCTGAAACAGAAGTAGGTGCTGTTTAGCCTAATTACAATGGGAGGTTGTGACCTACATCATGCAGGTAAATAGACTAGATAATTGTCATCATGGGTTTTGGCCCAAAAGTCTATGAAACTTATATGGATGGACAGTTCTTCTTTTAGGCTTTTAACTTCTCAATACAATGTTTGCTTTCTGCTCCAAGCTTAGAAAGATCATGATTCTGGAAGAAACAGCAACAGCAACAACAACAAAAAAGCTAATTTTTCAGACTACTCAATAATTTTCCTATTTGGAGTAACTATTAAAATGTCTTCCTTTATTGCATAATCACAGATGATAGGAGCTGCGTAGAGAATCAGGCCCCAGATATGTCCGAGCCATTATCCTCACACACCCAAAATAGCCAGGACAACTGCCTCAGGAAAAATTGTAAGGATCACTGGAGTGAACAAGCATCAAATAACCTCGCTATATATAGAAATTTTCTTCACAACCCTTACAGTAGAAGCTGGCTCAAGTCCTGGCCCACTGAAATTTATTTGCCTATTCTGTTTTCCTTTTAGTTTGCCTCCTCAGTGTCAGTTTTGTTTTGTTCTGATATGTTTTCAAGCCTGGGGAGGTTAATGAGTCCTGCAGGCCACTTATAATAATTTTCAAAAGTCTACATTTTTTAAAAAAACATTCATTCATTATAAGCGTTCTGGCTCAGCACTGGCTGTTCCTTCCCTCTTGCATTATGAGAGATTTAAGCAAACAAATCCCTGAAAGGCAGAGAACCAGCCTTTCCTGGTTTTATAGATCTCTGTCAGTCTACCATGGCCGAGGATTTCTCTGAACTATTTAAGTTTCTCTTCTCATTCTCATTGATCCATCACCTGCATAGTTAAGTTCCTTCTGCTTTTTATTGTAACAGAGAATTGATTATCCTGTCGGTATAATTTATTTAAATACAGCTTGATGGTGAGAGGATTAGATTTATTAATGGGTGTACCATTAGTGATTTCCTGGCTCCAGTGAAACATACATAAATCAAACAGTAAATATCTTAGCACCTACAGGAAAAAAAATGCTGCCCATAGATTTTGATTTTCTGCACAAAAATACATTTCATTTTATTGCATAGTGAGGAAGACTAAAAATATAAATCTGTTCCATAAGGTAAAATGAGCAAACAGGGATTTTTAATTCCTTCATCCTAGTCTGTCTGTCTTTAAAAAACAAACCAAGAAACACTCAAATGAGGTTAAGCTTAATAAGCTTCTGCTGGTATCTCCCTGAAATCTTTGCAACCCAAGCAGTTGTTTATGGAAACCAACATGCTGCTACCCTGTCCTACAGCCACTGGTCTGAGAGCTCTTTGGGGAACAGCTCTGTTTCCCTAAAGGACCTATGTAAAGTTGGTCTCTAATTTTTATTTGTGGCCCTTTATTATACAAAAATAAATCAAAAATACTCAGTTAAGCCAAAGAGTGAAGATACAGAAAATCTACATGCTACTATGCAGAAAGCTCCTGACCTTTATTCTTGGGTTTGCGTGTATCTCTCTAGCACTTTGTTGTGTAAGGAGGTATTATATATGATGTGTATGGTAATGCAGGCAGCACAGTAAACCTGAGTGCGTTAAGGGTAGATATCGCAAGGTCAGAAGTACCAGTTGAACTAATTAGTACAAGCCTGACTAAGAACAGTTGCGTGACTTTAATTTTAATGAGCACAAGGATTATGGGAGTTTAGATAAAACAATAATCTATTTTTATCTTGCATTTTGTAAGCTCAGAAGATGAGTCAGGAATAAGCCGCATAGTAAGATAGGCCGGAGCCATCACTAAATGAACAAGACTGCAGGAACAAAAAGTTCCTTGCTTCACAGCACTGCATGGAAGTCTCCAGGTTATGGCCATAGCCCTTAGTTGATACCCAAGCTATGTGTTACAATGACAAGGTCATGTACAAGTGTGGCACTCAACTAGGAAATTTAGTATGACAAGATTTTTATTTTAATTTTTTTTAGTACTTTAGTGTTTACAAGTCAAGAAGTAAAGAAAATACATTTTGCTAATAGTTAATTATACTTAATTCTTCTAATTGCTGCATCATCTGCTACTGAAGGTTAAGAAGGCTGAGTTGTAGAAAACTGCAGCTTTTCAACCGATCAGTCATCCTCTATGTCATAATCTGACAAAAGGGGTATAAGCTTACTGTTTTGACTTCATCAGGGATTCTTTAAAGCCAGTTGATGGTTGTAAGAAATAAGAGATGCCCAGTGTGTAAGTTGATCAATTACGTTATCGTTGCTGCATATGGCACTTAGTGCTCCAAAGCAGCACCATGTTGCAGCTTAGCTGGCTACTGGCTGAAAGTAAACCAGAACAAACTCAAACAATAAGGCTCCCATGCCTAAACCTGACAACTGAATCACCTACAACTGAGAATCCATTTCTGGCTCTTTGTAATGTAGTCTGTCACGCTTGTGGTTGCGTTGTTTATGATTCTTATAAAAATAATTAAAAATCAATTATTAAACATTTTTAAAGCATTGTGAAGGGACTAAATGTTGTTAATCCAAAATGTTTTAACGCCTGTATCTTCCAGCACTGGTACACAAGGTAGTACACAGGCTTGCTTCCTAGTACGACTGTGGTTTGTTTTTTAAACAGGGGAAGGGGAAAACAAAACATCCTACATTTCCTTGGAATGGGAGTCTTATGTTCTCAGATCACTGCTGTCAATATATGCCTCAGAGACAAAGATGGGTGTCAGTTACTCCAGACCTGGTAATGTGATGGTAACTGTCACTTAAGACTAAAGTAATGAGCAAGCAATCAGGTGCACCCAGGAGTCTTTCGTATGTGTTTGCATAAGGAGTAGGAGTTGATTTACATGCTTATGCAAAATGTATGTTCTCTGTATGGAAAGGCTCTGCACTGAGATTTGCATGCTCTCTTTCTTGCCTTGTGCACTGACTACTAGTAATTGAATCAAACATTGAAGAAGGTATCTCCTTTGTGCTGGGAAGACATTTGCATTTCTGAAAAGCCAGAGGCAAAATTGAACCAGTGGTTAAGTCAAAAAAACTTTCTAGGTCTTGAGAGATGGGAAAGGGCACTCTTAGCTTTTAAAGGATCATTAATTCTCATTCAGAAAAGGATGGGGCCTCCTTGCAAATGCAACCTAGCCTGGAAAATATAGGTTAGGTTAAGTAGGTAGGCCGAGCATCTACAGTTTGTCAGCTTAATGCCTGTCCTTGAATGTCTTCAGGATTAGGTCCAGAAAACTAAGTGTGGCTCTTTCTCCTGTCCTTATAAAACTTCTTGCTTTTCCCACTTAGCTTGTTTTTATCCCTACCTGAGTAAAGTTACATAGCTTTAGGATGACTGGAACTCATGAGAGCACCATCCCCTTGGTTGTGTAATTCAAAAACTGTCAGGCTATGGGAGGTCCCTGTATTCCAGTACGTTCTTCCAGCAGCTTGAAAAGAGAATGAAGTGCACCCCCACTATACTGCAGGAGCCGATTGAATCATCTGCAATTCAAGCAGGGGTTTGGACAAAATATTTTCTGGTGATTAATCTTAGTTGGGAAAGTGGGGTGAGTCTTGATATCCTTAAACTTAATTCTAATGGGATTTTGAGATTGAAGTCCCCAGGACCATCGGTGCCTGGAGGAGAAAGGTGTGGAGGGAGCAATGTTTGTTCAGTGCTATGCTCCCTTTGGCATGCCTTTTGCAGCCCCAGTGTCCCTGGAGCTGTAGGCTTTGTAGCTTTCTGAACTCTTAACCCTAGAGGTCACCCCAGCCAAAAGTGGCACCAAGGGCCAAAGGGCCTGTGCCCTGTGGCACAGCACTTCCTCAACCTACAGCCACTCAAGTACCAGGGAGGGCTCATTCCTCAGGGCTGGCTAAAGCAGCCTCCCCAGCCCTGCTTACAGGGAGCTTGGGCTGCTCTGGGGGACATGGGGAAGGCTCCACAGCTGTTGACACATGCTGTGTGACAGGGCTGGCACACTGGCAGCTTGCCAGCAGGGCAGGCACCTGCACAGGACAGGCAGAGACCCAGGCCCTGGCTACAGGTGGCTCACCAGGCCTGCACTATGACTAAGTGGCTTTGCTCCGTCCTCTGAAAAAGAGGCAAGCCTGCACCCCTCCAATCTGCCTGCAGGCTCAGAGGGGACCCTCCTTTACCCCACAGAACCCCTCTTTCCTGCCTGGGAAGTTCAGGCCAAGCTGCAGCGCTTTGAAAGCGGATATAAAGGACAGAAACACTCATGCTTGCAGGGACACACCCACACTGAGCGTCCCAGAAGAGGGGCCAGCTCTGCACTGCCAATGCCTAGGGAACCAGCCCTACTCCCAAGCAGGAGAGGAGAGCTTCAGACCTGTCCTGGACCTGCATGGAGGCCACAGAGGCCTCAACATGCCAAGGGCCTTCATGGGTGGCCAAGGGGCAAATGCCATGACATGCCCTGGGTGACTCTTGGGGGTTATGCTGGCACCCCTGCTGGCAGGTGGAAAGCTGTGACTGGGGAGAGGGCCCTGTCCTGCCCACAGGGTGGCCTTGGGGGCCAGAGAGCTCTGTTTCCCCCTTGGGTGCGGAGAAGGCAGCTCTCACCCTCCTTACAGGGTTGCCACTCTCCCCAGGCAGCCAAAGGAGCAAGACAGCAAAAGGCCAATGACAACAAAAGCAAAGACCGAGCCCTGGCTATAGGGAGGTTGCCCAGCAAAACAAAGTTGGCCAGGGCACCCCAAAGGCACCTGTCGGGCACTGGTCATGACAGGGAGGGCCCTTTGCCCAGAGTGCCTTTCTCATGCTTGCTGGAACCTGATGCCACTCCTCACTCTCTCTTGCCTCACCATTCTATGCGATTGATGCCTCTTTCTTCTCCAACAGCTGCTGCCCAGGAGGAGGACACAGGCTACAGAAGTGCCAGCTCCTAACTGCTGCATGGTGTCTTTTCTGTCCAACATCTCACCTCTGCCCCCTCTAATTTACCTCAGCTTTCACTTCCAAAATGTACATTCTTCTCCCTAGAAATTACCTCAGCTTTCTTGAGGTAAACCCCAGATTCACCTCTTTCAAAAAAGGTCATTTTGTTTCACCTATATTACCTCTGCTTTTCCCTCCAAAATGTCACCTTGTCTCCCAAAAATTACCTCAGCATTTCCCTTCAAAATGTTCATTTTATCCCCTAGTCAGAACCTTACATTTTTTGGAGGTAACTCTCCAGTTCACCCTTTCAAAAAATTGCCTTATTTTATAACTCTGTTTTGCCTAAATTACCTCTGCTTTTGTGTCAAAAGTCATGTCTGTCACCCCCAATCTCAAGTCATCAGGTTTTCCCTCCAAAATGTTCATTCTGTTTCCCAGAGATGACCTCAGATCTTTTTGAGGTAACCCCCAGATTCAACCCCTTCAGAAAAATCCATTTGTTTTACCTAAATTACGTCAGCTTTCCCCTCCAAAATGTCACCTCTGTTCCTCACAACTTGCCTCAGCTTTTCCCTCAAAAATGTTCATTCTCTCCTCTATAGATTACCTCAGATTTTACCCCCAAAATGTCCCTTCTGAATTACTTCAGTTCTCCTCCCATAAACTTCACTCTGTCCCCTCTCATTTACCTCAGCTCTGCAGACCTACCTCAGCTTCTCACCAGAAGCCCACCCTGCCCACCAGCTCTGTCCCCCTGCATCCTGGCACTTGGTCCATCCCTGCTCTGCCCAGCCCCTGCTGTCATGCCAGTGTGAGCTCTTGCCCCACCAGGATCCTGGCCCCATCTCATCTCCTTCCCAGCTGCCCTTCCCAGCTAGAACTCGGCAGAGTCCCTCTCATTCCAGCTGGCCCATGGCAGTCCATAGGCTACTCCAGTGCTCAATTTAACACAAGAGACCCTCTGAGTTCCTCTATTCATTTGTTTAAAAACCCCAAATATGTGCTCTGATGTGTTTTTCTCAAGTTTTCAACCACATGCATCCACTTAAGACTATTTTTACATAAATACATCCCTTTAAACCTTTTCCACATTTGTGCTGTTGTTTTCCTAGACCAAACACTTTGGCAGTATCATTCTTCTGCTGGTAAAAATTCCAAAGGGAGCATAGTGCTTTGCACTGGAAATGTGTGGTCAGAAAGAGCTACAAAAGTTAAGTCAGTAAGACTGGTTCCCAACACATTTTCACAGAATCACAGAATGTTAGGGTTGGAAGGGACCTCAAAAAAATGTCTAGTCCAACCCCTCTGCCCGAGCAGGATCGCCTAGATCAGGTCACACAGGAACGTGTCCAGGCAGGTTTTGAAAGTCTCCAGAGAAGGAGACTCCACAACCCCTCTGGGCAGCCTATTCCAGTGCTCCAACATCCTCATGGTGAAAAAGTTTTTTCCTAATGCTTTTGTGGAACCTGATATGTTCCAGTTTACATCCACTGCCCATCACTGAGAAGAGCCTGGCTCCATCCTCCTGACCCTCACCATTTATATATTTATAAACATTCATAAGGTTACCCCGCAGCCTTCTCTTCTCCAAGCTAAAGAAACCCAGTTCCTTCAGCCTTTCCTCATAAGGGAGATGCTCCACTACCTTGATCATCTTGTGGCTTTCTCTGATTTTTGATATTTCTTTTATGGCTGGCTCTGATCTTTTCACCTGCTCAGAGGTTCTCGTGGTTAGCAGGAAAATTTACATTTTCCTTTAAAAGTTCTGGGTCAGACCGCAACCCTGTGGGTAATCCCCCAGAGTCCTACTTGACTGGAGAACTACTTCAGTCAATTTGAGACATGAGGAAAAGAGCCAGAGCCAAACACCAGCAACCTTGAGTCAGCAGAGGCACCAGGATTAAGTGATGTCTGCCTATAAAACTTGCTCAGGACTCTCTAACACTACAGGGCCTGCTGCTGGTCATACCCCCCAGCTTCCTTAGGCAGCTACAGAAGGGAAAACTTTAACTATTGAGCCAGTGTACTTTGAATAATGGGACGGCATTCGAGACCCCCTACCCCATCATCTCTCTTGGCACAGCATGTGGGAAAAGGGATTGTGCAGAGTCTTTGAAGACCAGGCTAACAACAGTAGGCAAAGGGCAGGCTGGGATTATATTGCAGCCTCAGGGGAAAGATCATGATCTATCTAGTGATCTCAGCTCCACAGGACTTGAGACTTCAGTTTCCGATACTCAAAAACTTCAAGAAAACCCTCTGAGCAAGGCAAAACAGGACCCCCATTGCCCATTCATGAATTATCTTCCCTGGAGTCTGTTTGCACTCTTACGAGTTAAAGAGCTAATGTTCAGTGGGATGGAAAGCTCACATCCAGGCCGTGGGTGCCTGCTACGAGGTTGGCGATACTGTGCCAACATGAAATGCTGAATCAGTGTACGTTCACTCTGCTGATTCAGGTGTGTTACAGTATTTATTTTTGATGGAAGAAGCTTGTCCCAGCAGGTTTATGCCGGATAGGCTACCATCTGTGCTTCTGTGGCTGACACAAACAGCACAAACATCTCTGCATGGGCCAGCAAATGCAACTAAAACTGTTTGTGCACTGGTCTGGGGAACCCCTTCACTACCAGATGATCCACCAACATGTGGATCTGGTGCTAATCAAAGCATACATACTTTATTACATACATTACATACTTTATTATTATATTTATATACATCTAAACTATGTTTATTCACATAGTTCTTCACTATGCAAGCGGTGGAGGGTGTTTGTGATCAGGCAGTCATAACACAAAGTGTCATTTTACTCTTTCCACAGGATAGGATTTTTTTCTTTTTTTTTTTTCTTTTTTTTTTTTTTTTTGTTATGCTTTTTTTTTAATGTTGTGAATCTCTATTTTGAAGAGATTTGCATTTTAGTCAAAATATATGTTGGGCAAGGTACTCCAAAAAACACTGTTTAGGGTCATGACTCAATCCAGGCTAAGCCTAGGAAATAGTAGAGAAAACATATTCCTCAAAATACATGTCACGGGAATCCATGCAGTTGTTACCCAGGGGAAATATGCATGTTTCTGTGCATCTTATTTATTAAGATTACTTTTATTTCTTGTCATTTCTTAACTTGAAGGCAGTCCTCACAAGTATTTCTGAGGCCACACATTAGTAAACTCAAAAAATCCCCAAAGAATAAGTTATTTGCAATCAAAGGAAAAATAGAAATTCTGTTGGTGAAAATCAAAGGTGCGGACAGAGAGAACAGCTAAATGAGAAAGGGAAAGCATTAGATGAAAACCATGTGCTGTCACAGGAAGACATTTCTACTATAACCATGCATGCACGCAGACACGTGGGAAGGCTCTTCTTACGTAAAAATACACACTTAACGAAAAGGGGATTTGTTAGGCATCACAAACAATATAATCTGCTGTTCAGTACAAGAATAGTAAATAAATGTTACAAACCAAACCACAGCCAGTCACAGCTGTCCTTTCTTCTGAGCATTTTTCTGGAATTGGCATTTGACTAGGATTAATTTGTGATACAATAAAAATTACTTGCAACAGAAACTACACATTTCTTAGACTCTAATTAAGTTCTGGGAGACGTATTTTACCAGTCACAACTGAACAACGCAGCTGCACACAAAACACTGTATACATACAATCTATTCATATTTAGCTGTTCAGATTAGAGGAATTATAGTAAATGTATTGACAGCAATTACAATAGTCTTGCAGGTAGGTAGCAGCTACAAAGCACTGAGATGTGTAGAGAAATTGAAGTTATTTTTATAATTGCAGCTCTATAATTAGCTGATATGGTCTTGGCATTTTAGGGTGATATTTCTTTACAGAGTAGATGCCAGAACAAGTCTAACTACATGTTAACTCTTCATTCTGTCACGTTATCATTTAACTCATGTCAGTACTCTGTGTTTGGGACAGTCAGCTATTCAACATTGCTACTTCAGAACTTTTTTCTATCTCAGTTCTTTGCATATGTTTAGTTGTGCTTTTATTGCAACCCAACTGAAATAGTGCGATTCTCTGTTGGCTGTTGGGCTGCAAATAATTTCCATAAACTCCAGGTTATTCATATTGTGTTTCCATAGGCTCTTCTGTAAAATCTTATTTTGGGAATATGACAGACATTTCAAGAATAAAGCAAGCTTAAAAATACAGGTTTGTCCATTTTATATACACGAGAAAAACGGTAGTTTGGAGCAGACACGTGAAATTTGGTATTGGTGTAATTTTGATATAAAGAATATGTTTTGTTTTTCCAGAGATAATCTCATCACATCTTGTAATTTTTAAAGGAAAATACTTAAAGCCAGTATTTGTACTTACTGAATCTAATTAATTACATTCTTATTCTGCTTAACCAAAATTCACTGTCTTATTGCTTTACACCATGTAAATTTATTTGCTAGTCCAAGTGTTGACTTTAAGGACCTTGTTTGAATTAAATCTCTCTGTGAAATTCAAGTGAAATATATTTTCCTGTTCACTCCTTGAGCCCCAGTTTCAAGGGGAAATACACTGCACTGAATGAGGTTTTTTCCAAGTCTTGCTATTTGGTGTGGGAATATTAGCTTGTGTACAAGAATGTTTTACTGTTGTATTGTGATGGACAACTGAGATGGAAGTGCTGGCCAAACAGGGAAATATGTCTGCTAGTGTTTTGAGCTCTGCTTGGCCCATCTAGAACTGGACATGTTGGCGAGATGTAGAAAATTTTTGTTTTGGCAGACTTAAGTGAACTGGGATCGGAGTAACTGTGTTTCTAGAAACAGAAGAAAGTCCTACTCATGTATTGGCATTTTGAGTTTAGAAAGACATTTGTGAGCATGCTTTTTTTGTATGTGGGCATGGGTAAGCCAGATGAAAAAGGGCTGGAGGGAGCAATGTTGGTGCAGTGCCATGCTCCCCTTGGCATGCCTTTTGCAGCCTCCAGTCCCTGGAGCTGTAGCCTTTGTGGCTCTCTGAATCCTAACCCTAACCAGAATCCTAATGGGATTTTGAGACTGAGCACTGTGGACCACTTGAGAAAGGTATGCTATAGGGATTTATGCTAACAGTTGATAATTTAGTCTTTTTTAGATATTACCTTTTCAGATAAGACACAGACCAGGATTTTTCCTGTATCAGAATGTGGCATTAATGTCAGCAAAAGTTAAACTGGGTCTGATTTGAACTGTGCTTCTCTTTCCTCAGCCAAGCAAATCCCCGTGGTACTAAATACTGGATAATTTAACATTTCTATTACTATTTTATGCCTGGCTTAAGTTGAAAACAAGAAGCTTAAGAGCACATGGAGAAACTAGAGGTTAGCATGAATGATGAAATGCTGGTTTCAGCTGTAGGCTGCTTGCTGGCTGTTGTTTGTTCTTGGTACTCCAAACAAATTGTTGACACAAACATAACTGCACAGGCCAGCCTGTAGGAGAGTCTTGACTTCTGGCAAAGTTCATAGTTCCTTTAAGATGGTAAGTCTCTGCTAAATACTTCCCAAATGTAAAATTCTTCCAGATAACATCTGCTGTAGCTAAAGAGAAACCTGCTATTCTTATCTAATTTTCATTTGAAGGTTGGAGAACATTTCTAAAAGAACAGCTTGTAGCCACCAGCTGCACCTGGATTGTTCACTACCTTACTATCTGAATAGTGCAGAATCACGGTATCACCTCGCCTGCTGTGGTTCTGCAGAGGCTTTTCTACCTCAGTCCTTCAGGACGCTGAGTATCTTTCTTTCAACTTGCGTCATCAGTGGAAGTTTCCAGTACTGAAATGTGAGAGTCCTTCATCCCCTCCAAAAGGAGATGTATAAATAAGATTATTACATTTGTGCTGAGATTTTTTGAACAGGACTTGTTTGTTATTTTAAAAGACCTTTCAAATGGGTTGCTGTCATTAGTTTTCTTTGGTGATGTAGTAGGTTACTAAATATGCTACATTCACCTGATCTATGGTAGATATCAGGTATTTGCTAAATTTACTACTGCACATTTCAGTTTCTCTGCTAGTGGTGACTGCTACATTAAAAAGCATGTTACAGAGTAACATACAGAGTATGGCATAGTGATTTGAATGAGCCCTGATTTCAGTTTGTATTAACACACCAGGCCAAGAACTGAGACAGAATGGGGCTGGCTAACAATACTTGTCAGACCTCACTGCACTGGTGCAAGATGTTAACAAATGCAGAGCTAGAGGAGGAGCAGAAAAATTCAAGAAAGAAAAAACCCAGACTTTAGAATAATGGTACTCAACAAGTACTCAGTGTTCACCTTTATGGGGGTTGGTTGCCCATTCAGCAGCAATTAAGTGCTCTACACTGCCTTCTTTTGAACTGTTCCTTGCTAGGGAATCCATAATATTTCTATTACAATATGTCTCTTCACACCTTTTACTCTTTTCTGATATAAGCACCTTACTTCTAGATTGTTCTTTCCAAAAATTCAGAAGAAAAATTGTTACTTGACTGAAGCAGTTTATTGGAATGTAAGAGATAGGAAGAATATTTGTAGAAATAATTATGTACAAGCTTACAGTGGTTAACTGGCTCAAGCATGCACAAGCACACTTATTTTTCCCTGAGACATAGCTTCCACTGTTCTTCCTAAGTCTCAAATGCACTAGTTGCATTGTAAGCAGTACCTTCAAGTGGTACTGATGCACAGCTCTGCATATAGACCAGTTTCTCCCTTTTCCCTCCTACATCTGCAGAGTTAACACCCCAAGTTGAGAGTTGTTAAAATGGTAAAATATCCTGCTCTGACAAATTTTATCAAGCTTTTAAAATAGATTAGCATAACCAAACAGAGATTATTTCATTCTCTTAGGGAGAGTGAGAACAATGTCTTAAGAAAACCAGGTTACCTGTTCCTTGGACCCATTTTCATGGGGGTGTCTGTTGATATCTCTGATGCAGTGTATTAACAGGAACATTGATCCCTATAAGCCTATGCCTCCTATCCTTGTTGACTAATTGTCACAGTTTAGAGTCAGACACTGCAGAAACAGGCTGCTAACTTCACAGTGCAGTTAGTTAGAAGAACTGAGCTGAAAAGTAAAATCACTGAACAGAACCAGCTCTGTTCTCACCCAAACCAGGACACTAATGCACACTAATAGATACTGTGGGTGAAGCATCGTTATGTAATTGTGCTTGTGTTGCAGACATTGAATGTCCCATGACATAACAGATCCTGTATTAAAGACAGAAGCAGCTTTATCCTAAGTATTATTGCTACTGTGAACGGATCTAAACATGAGCAGATGCACTGCTGCTACATGCAATGTTATGCCACTATGCTATTAAATATTTTCTATTTAAAAAACATATATTGTTTAATTCGGTCATAGAGAAAAAACAGGTCTTTTGATTATGAAGATTTTGTCCTTTAACTTCTGTGGTGTTATAAACTCGGTATTAGATAATCGTAAGATGCACACTAAATAACATATTTTGACCTTGAGTGCTCAGACTTCAATTATACAGCCCTTCCAGTTATTATAAAAGGGGTCAGGTCCTCTGATGTCTACTAATTAAAATTAAAAATGAAAATGTTCCAAATTTGTCTGAAACCTCAAAACATATTTAGTATACCAGCAGACAGAAAGAGATTAAAAATGTGGAAAGGAAGAAGGGAGAAGAAGGGCCCAATTCATCAGAATACTATTGATTTTGACACTGAAATGTTGGAGGACATTTCAATATTTCATACAGCACATGAAGCCTTGTGATCGGTCCACGGGACTGGCATTGGAAGAGACTTGAAAGCCAGGCTGCTGTGGCCTACCAAGTGACTTCGCTTCCCTGTGGTTTTGTGTTCTGCAGCGAGTAGCACTGACAAAACCTTCATGCCCACCCCACCATGCTGAATTAGCTTGTGGAGGGATCAAACAAACACCAGATTCTGTGATTCTGTCTAAAGTGAAACTGCAGAGCCTAGGTTAACAGGTCAGTGTTTCCTGTTGGATGTGACCAATATGACCTTCACCTCAGAAAAACAGGACTAACAACTCTGTTTCTAGTGATGTTTAAATTGGGGTCCTGCACCTTGTGGTGGTATGTCTTCTAGGCTTTCTCTTTCCTTGTTGTACATCCCATGCAGCCACGAACTATGTCCTCAGATCTTCTAGACACTGATACCTTATTTTCACTCAAAATTACGAGCTACCTTGCTTTTATTATCACTTCAGTACACCAGTACTATTCAATCAATGAATATTAGAGGACATTGCTACTTTTTACAAGTAGTTGAATCACAGACAGCTAAAGCAGGAATCTTCACCTGAATTTTTCATTTAAAAAATTAAATCTTTCACGGAACTGACTAAGCTGTCTGCGTGAGCCAACAGGCGACAGGATTGATTGATTCCACAGAGACTGTGCAGATTCACTCATCTGTGCCACTGAGAAGCCAGAGCAAATGGTCACACTCTTATTACTCAAGTTACTGAATTAAAGCTGTTGGTTTAGAGCAGCGCAGGCCAGCACATCTTAAGCAGGAGAATTCAGAGCCAGTTCTTGTTAGTGAGCAGTCACATAATAACTATATGGTATATTTTAAAGACATTAGGAAAGGCATATTGAGAAAAGAAATGTATTTTGCTAGACTGAACAATAAAAGATACTGTCTCTTCCTACAAACTTGCCTGAGTCACATCCGTGTAGTCTATGCCCAGTGGGCATTTTGGGGGAACATGAGGCACAGCTAATGTTACGGTGTAGGAAACAGAGTTTAGGAGACAGAGAACTCATGTCTGTAGGAATCCAGCATTCATTGGCTCTGTTGCTCATAGAACAGCTTGAGATGATTTATCGTCTACATTTCTGTGAGGAATGATTCTTGGCTTGTGCAATAAATTACTACAGGATAAATGTATGAGAATATTAATAGTGAAAGCATTTTGCTCTTCCGTGCTTCAGCCCATCAAAAGATCAAAATCTTGATCGCTACCTCTGTCTCCCGTGAAGCTGGTAGCAGAGCTCATTTCATTCTAGAGAAACAGAAGTGACACACAACCACTGTGCCTGACTTGCCCTTGGCCACATGAGGAGACCAACAGGAGGGTTTCAGGAAAAACAAGCCTCACCATTTTTACCAGCAGCATGTGGATAAATTATATTCCTGTTGTCCTTGTTGAAAGGAAATGAAGGATTTACTCAAAACTGGATCTAGATGACCTTAATCTGGTTGTAGTCTACTGAAATAATTGCTACCTGGAAGTAGCAAATATTTTGCTTGTTAGACCAAATAGGTAATTCTGTTATTCTTGTAGAAGTTACATTTACAGAAGCCCCCTGAAATCATCTTGTTTCCTGAAGCCTTTCAGGTATGATACTTAAACTGATTTTTATAGATGATATCTTTTTCTTATAATCACTCTGATACAGGGCTAGTTACTAAAATAAGCCTATGCTAGCTGTTCAGAGCTGAGGCACCTCTTGACTTGAATAAAGCTGGGACTTCGTGTTAATACCTTAGTACAGGACTAAGTTCTGATTTTACAAATTCAGCTGTTAAGATATTAAAGGTTAAGGAAATTTCTTTCATCAGCTGGATAGGAACCTGTCCATGTTGTTTGTAAAAATATTAATAGCCCAGAAGTGTTTTCTGAGCTAACAGTAGTCTATCAGGGCAATGAGTTAGGAGCAGATCAGGCTGAGCCCCATTCTCCTCAACTCTCTTACCTGCCTCTCCCCTGTTTTTAATGCCTGTTTGCATGTTTGAGATTCTTTAGTGGCCAGCTCCACCATCAGTCTGTAGCTTGGGTCTCCACGGTAAAGTCACAAAGTCATTATGTACAGCAGGTTGGGATCAAGGAAAGGCCACGACTGAGAAACTGGCAGTGAGCCTGGAGCAGCTCTGTGCTGTGCTTTCTGTGGGTATTTGTAGAAGAGTGGGTGGAATACATCTGTCTGCTGGGTAGGGGTGTCTGGCCTGGCAGGAGCCATGGTAGGTAGGTTGAAATCATGTTTGTTTTTAGAAAGGAGACAAAGGGAAGTGAAGCTATTTTGAGCAGGGTATAAAGAGACTTCAGTTTGGTTTTCTTCACCTTAGGGCATTCATTATTGCAGGACTTTGCCCTCATGCTCAGGGTTGCAAAACCTAAATTACTTGTGTATTAATACGTCAAATCATTGTAGATAGGGAGAGGATCCACTCTGATGCTGTGTAGGAATTGTAGCCAGTAATGTCTGTTTTTATGATTATATTGGCCTCAGTACTACTCATTCTTCATTGATACCATTGTTAGAAAGAAAGGTATTGTGCACATTTTAAGAAAGGAAAGGAAAGGAAAGGAAAGGAAAGGAAAGGAAAGGAAAGGAAAGGAAAGGAAAGGAAAGGAAAGGAAAG
>JAAGNO010022142.1:0-15217 GCA_033439905.1 Ceryle rudis
CTCTTCATCCTGGTTGGGTGGTCTATAACAAACTCCCAACAGGATATCCACCTCATTGGCCTTCCTCAACTTTACCCATAAATGAGTTTGGTTGTATGGTTTCTACAAATAATTTTTATCCAGGCTTGGCCAGACACAACTGGAGCCTGTTCAGCAACTACAGCAACAGTGAGTGACCCAGATAAATGAGGATATTTGTGTTCTGAGCTGGCGTCCCCAAGCTGCTGAGCTTCCCTCCTGGTAGGAATCTCAGAGCATAAGTCCTTAGACTGTTCTCCCTGTGTGGAGCAGGACCTTGTTGTTTCCCTGGATTATGAGACCTGTTTTGCTGAGGAAGGCAGCAGAAGTCAGCCTGATGTTTTTCTTATGGACATGACATTCACAGGGCATTGTTTGGAGTCTAAATTTCCTCTGGTGACATTAAGGATTGAACATTTGCCTGAGTGAAGACACAATAAAGTCTCCAGGATCATCAGACAAGATTTGGAGGCCTCTTGGGGGCTTGTCTGACATGTGCATGACCTGTAATTTTTGACCAGACTTGCCTGGGAACCATGAAGCTGAGAGCAGAGCCTTGGGAGAGGCAACTGGGAGGAATAAGCAGATGCTTTTATGCAGAAAAGATGGAGTGGAATGGGTGGACTTTCTTTCCCTTGACTCAACTCCTTCCGGAGCAGCAGCTCTTGTTCCTCACCACACAAATCCCAGCAGAAAACCCTATTTTCTGGGCATTGTTTCAACTGGCACATGAATGAGAGGCATTGCCCCAGTACAGAGGAGCAGAGAGACCATGTTGCAGCAGTAGAGCTACAGGACACTCCAACAGCCCTTGTCACCCTTAGCAAACAGATCTGTGAGCCTCCATGCCCCATGGTTGCAATTTCACTGTGCTGGCTCCTCCAGATGTTTTTCCCATGTCTCTTGCCAGGGGGACCATCATGCTGCAAGTGTATTCTAAGTCGCCCAGCTCAGCTTCTGTTAAAGAAAACCCAGGTCCAGCCTGCAGCTGCAGAAAGGTCTTCCCATATATTGCTTTCTCTAGACATTGGCTACAGCAGCTACTGAAAATAACTCCTCCACGCTGTCATACCTTTGTCACTGAGATGAGGACAAGAGGGCAGGGTCTCACCCATTGATCTGTGTCTTTTTTTCCCTTCTTTTCTTTGCTTGGATTGCTCAGAGGCTGAGCTAATTTGTTGACCAGCATGCTTCTCTTCTTAGAGCTAGAAGCATCTTCTCTTCTGGAGTGCTTCCCCCGTACAAAGCAGGTTGTCTGAATCAGAAAAATCAAAGAGAAATGGTGTGTTTGTACCTCACTGCAATGGGACACCATGACGGTTTTGACCAAGTATTTGTCCAACCACAGGACCAAGTAACCTGGGTCTCGCTTAGAAAGCTGGACTCCTGTAGTTGTCTACAGGGTGGGAACATCCAGCCAGACAAAGCTGCTGCCCTCCCCACACCTCCATGGACACAGGATGCCTGGGCAGACCCCACTGGCTTTGCCTCACCCTCCTCCTCCTCCTCCCACTCCCCAAAGCCACTAGTCTCTTACCTCTTATGAGCTTCATGCATCCAAGCGTGAGAATAGCTGCTGGTGTGACACACCACAAGAAACACAAACCCACGACACATCCCCTGACCTCAGGGACTCTGGCTCATTCCCACTCGTGGTGAGGAGCCACGACTGTCCTCCTCCAACCCTGCCTCCCACTGCGGCTGCTGCTGCACACACTCCCACCATCCCAGCTCATCGTGCTGCTGCTTGCCCTGTAGCCATCAGCTCTGGGATGGCTGATGGACCCTGACAGCGCTGCTCTTTTTCTCACGACCCGTTGGCTGGCTGCAAGCCGGGGGGACCCAGTCCATGTAGATCCAATGGTGCCCCCCCGCCGTTCCCCGCAGGAGGTTGCGTTGCACCGAGCAGCTGTTCCACATCACATTGTGTCGTGATGCCCACGACGATGGGCTGTGGCACTCACACCGCCGATATGGCATCGGGAGTCAGGGAGCCTGAGCCCAGCAGGATGGGGGCATACCCAGGGAACACAGCCTGAGTGCTGACGGATCCAGATGCCAGAGACCTGAGGCATGAAGGTGCTGCAGAAGGGGTTCCAGGAACAGGCAGGTCTCCGCATGGCACAGCAGCCATCGCCCAGCTGTTGTGTTGACACAACGTGCTGGTCCCAGGTTGCTTGCTTGCCAACCCTCATCCCTGCCCTGCAAAGCTCTACCTCCCTTCTCTTCCTCCTCCATCTCCACAGATGCCTCCAAGCACACTGCACCTTTGCTATTCTTGGCTCATCCAGCCTATGGCCAGTTCTGGCCTGCAGCATCTTGTGACCAAAGTCAGGTGGTGTCCAGTACTTCTCCTCTTTGCACCTGAGCCTGCTCC
Source organism: Ceryle rudis (assembly GCA_033439905.1). Classification (NCBI taxonomy): domain Eukaryota; kingdom Metazoa; phylum Chordata; class Aves; order Coraciiformes; family Cerylidae; genus Ceryle; species Ceryle rudis. The sequence continues at coordinate 2,396 of JAAGNO010022142.1, forward strand.
TTTTTGTGCATGCCAGCCCTCCCCTGCAGTGAGCAGCCACTCTGCAAAGCCAGCAGCAGGTTCACCCTGGATGCAGTAGCCCCTCAAGATGCATGGGACTTGAGCCTGGTATCAGGAGCTCCTCCAACTTCTGCAGAAAGGAGCTGGAAGATGATTCCTCTTTTAATCTGGATCCTGAGTGGGAGTCATCCAGATCAGGTCCCACAGCCCACTGGGGACAGCACAGGAGTGAGGATATGATGTGCTGCTTCTCCACACACAGGCTCACTCCTCCTGGCCTTGCTTGGGCAGCAAAACTCCCCATGCCCGGTGCTTGCAGGAGATCTGCAGTTTCACTGCACAGCTTATCCATTTTTAAAGAGCATTCCTCATAAATACTTTGTAAAGCACCTTCTAGCCAACATGCTTTTTTTGCCTTTTTTTTTCTTCCCCAGATGCTCAGAAGGGCTGCTCACTCTCCCATTCCTTTCTGCTCTGCAGCTCATGCCCATTATCCTCTACATGTTTGCTGTTTTGAAAATACCGTGGCTCTACCTTCTTCACTCGAGGTGAGCTCTGCAGTGCAGCATGTTGTCCCCTTGTTGTCCCCCATAGGGGGTCACAGTGAAGGATGACATCTCTCCCCTTCACTCCCTTCACCCTTCCCAGCACCCTGCAGACACCGTTGGGGTCTCTGCTGAGTGCTGAGAGCAGCCCAGATGAATGGGTGCAAGCTTCTCCAGAGCCTCACCCAGACCCCCTCCCAAGGGGCCTCTCTCCCTGCTGTCCATCTTGGGCACCTTTCAGTACTAGGAGAGCGGGACCTGCGCTCTTCCCTCACTGCTGCTCTCACAGCTTCACATCTGCCTCCAACTCTGCCATTTTCCAGTTGATTTCCGTGTTCCGTTGAAAAAGCAGGTGAGTGGCGGAGCAGGAAAATACGACAACCCAGACACAACTCGCCAGAGCTGACTCCATGCCTGGGAGATGTTCCCAAACCAGGATTTGCCTTTTTCAGTGTGCAGCAGGTTATTCTTATTTTTCCCTCTTTTCTGAATCAATCTGTTGTATGGTTCCAGACCAGGCACTTCCAAAGGCCCTTGCCAAAGAGCTATTCTCATCATTGGCCAAACTTCATCCTCTCCAAAGAGATGTCAGATGAGCTGAAGAAAGCCTGTTCTTCCCAGATTGTGTCAATTGACCAACTTTTCCCTAATTCCTTGTTGTACAGCTCCAGCAGCCCTTGACTTCACCAGGTGCTGATGTCCGCTGAGCAACACAGAAGCTTCATCCCTTGTCCCATCTCCTGTTTATGCACTGGCTCTTCTTCCAGTTTAAATGCAGTGATGTGGTTTTAGGTTGCTGCCATGAAGAAACAAGGTTCATGCAGTCACATTAACTGTCCCAGCCTTCAGCTTCCCAAGCGCTTGGTCCCATTTCAACCAAACTGGACAAAATAGTCAAAATCTCAAAAGTGGCAAGAGCTTTTGGGAAGCTTCTTGGCTTAGTCTGAGAGAAAGACCAAAAATGTTTTCCCATATTTCCAAAGAAATGCTGCCACATGAAGTCACCAGTACTTTCTAGGACCACCAACAGGCCACCCAGTGTGCGCACGGCCAAAAAACCCATCACCAATGCCCCAGGAAATGCTGCCTCAGGTCCCACAAGCAGAGGATAGGACAGCGGACAGGGATGGAAAGGTCCCACTGAGAGCTGGGGGAGATGGGATGAACAGGGCTTGGAGGACCAGACTGTGTCCTGAGGTACAGAGACTGAGGAGAGAAAACAAGGTGGGAAGAGACTGGGACGTGAACCCACGCCACGGCTTTTTCCATTCTTTATAAGCAGCTTCACTGGCCTTTAAGCCTGGTTTCTTCTTACTTGGATGGTAAAAGCATCCCAGGCAGGCTGTAGGGGCTCTTGACAATTTTTGGCTTCTGATTTTTTTTTCCTTCTTATTTTTCAGCTTTGAGCATCTCACCCTTGTCCAGAGTCTCACCTCTGCCACCCCAGCCCAGCGAGGGCTTTACCCAGGACAAAAGGGACAGCTTCAGCACCTTTTGTTGTTGCTTTCTCTCTGTGTTGGTGTTAATGGGTCTTGAAGGCAGCCTGACTCCATAAGGCAGCACAGAGTAACCTGTGCATCGAGTGGACACTCTCGCCCCTGGGCAGGACACGCCTGCGTGCAGGGTCAGCTTTCCTCTGTCACTGTGAGATATTGCAAGAGGCTGTCCCAGTGACCAAGGCTGTCCATGGCAGCAGGTGAGCTGGGGAGGATGGGGTCTGTGGTGGGTGCACACAGCTTTGTTTCTGCCTTGCTGTTGTCTGGGGACCCATCTGCTGTGCCTTTGGTTGGGTTGTTGGGTTTTGGGTGGAGATAATGCACCTGGCGTCTACTGGCCAACCCCAGAAAACTGGGTGCGGGACAGAAGACAGGAGCAAGGGGCTCATGCTTGAGCCTGAAGCTGACAGGAGATGTTACAGAGCTTCCTGATGAGGCTGGAGGGAAGCACCTCTGGAAGGGGATGCTGAAGAGCAAGCTCTCATTTTGCTCCTCATGTGTCTTTGGGACTGACAAGGAGACACCTGGAAGAAAGGGTTGAAAATGAGCACATGGAATACATCCTTGATGTGTGACTCTAGGATCCAGCCAGGGATGTCCCCCAGCAGGGACACTGCTTTGCAAGGAAGGGAGGCGAGATCTCAGCTTGGTCCTTCATTGGAAAACCAAGCTCTGTGAGATCCATAGACTCAGAGAGGGAAGGCAGGGAACAGGAGACCGTGCCCTGCCACACACTCAGTTTTGAAAGGAGTCTGGGTATTTACTGGGCTAGTGAAAAGCACCTTCCCAAAAAGCAAGTGTGGCAAGATCCATAAGGCAAAGGTGTGCAATGTGAAGGTTGTGCCTCGGTGTGAGAGGTGGGAGCATCCCAAGAGGCAGACAGCAGAGTCCTAGCTCCATCTCTCCCACCTGCCAAGAAAATGGCCAGGCCACTAAACACAGACCAAAGCTGAGTCCCAGGAGAATTTTGATGGGAAAGGAAGCACAAGCAGTTAACAGGCCTGCCAGGAGGATATGCTAGTCACATGCCCCCAGGAAACCCTGCCTACCAAAGACCTGTGGCAACCAGGACATCTGAGAATGCATTTAACAGGGATGAAACAGAAGATCAGATGGGTAAAAATGCTTCAGATCTCTGTCTAGCCTCATCTTTTGGAAGAAGTGGCACAAGCAATGATGCAACCAGATGAGCTGAACTGGGAAGGTGCAGACTGGGTCTTGTGCAGAGCCTCTCACAGCTCTTGTAGTCCTGAAGGGGTTTGAAGAGACCAACCCCTGACCAGAAAAGGAAAGCCAAGAGTTCCTCTCTCTGTATCACTGAGTACATCCTCACCCACACTGTTGATGTGCTTTCTAGGCGTGTACATATTCTCTGGTGGTCTTGGTTGCTCAGATTTTACCATGAAACAACTCTGGCTACATGTTCAATACAGGTATGACATAGAACAGCTTCACACAACCAGAAGGAAGACTTCAGCTTTTCATGTTTTATCACTCATATCATTAGCTACACCACCTTTGCTTGATTTGGTGTCCTGGACATCTTTGATTAAAGCTGTTCTTACTTTATCGAATTAATGACATACTTTCCTCTCAAATGCAACTACACTGCTCAGTCTTCTGCTCCGTTCTTCATGTTTCCACACCCAAATTAAGATGCCACTTATTGTTCTTTTGGAAGTCCCTCGAAGACCTGCATATCTGTTCTTTGAAAGGTCTTTGGGAGCCGACAGAAGAGTGAGCAGCATCCTGCTGATGTGATCCAGCCTGACTCTCCTGTGGCTTGTCCCTAACGTGACCATTTGTACGTGTTCAAAATGAATACAGGGTGGGGATGAAGCACTCCGGCATCTAAATGTCAGCAAGGCAATCAGAGAAGCTACAATTTTAATGATATGGAAGAAGTCACTTGTTTAGACACTGATTTGTGATGCTCTATTACCCGTGACAGCTTCTGCTGGGACTATATTTGCTTCTGGTCTCACCTGCCCACATTTCCTTGGATGATTTTTATTCCACAGCTTTCTTTAACTCATCTGCCCTGATTTCCAGCTGTCCTTGGTTGGCTAAGAAATACAGAATTAACCCTTTGATGAATTGTTTTACTTTCTCCGTGCTTTTGTCCCCTTCATTCTTAAGTAGAGCCTCACATCTGCCGGACAAATGTGGCTTTTGGCAGCTCAGCCGCTGAACTTACTGATTCATCATCATATGAAACTCTCCCACCAACCACCCTGGCTGTTAGAAAGCTGCTGAGAGTTACCTGAGTGCCTTTGCTGTGTTTTCCCTATGGAAACACCTTTCACTAGCTTGGCTGGTTGACAGGTCCTTGTCTCCTAGACCTACGTTTACTGATTGGTTTGGCGTTAAGCATTATAAATAAGCATGCCCAGAGGGATTTGTGTTCAAATCCCACAGGAGTCCCACGTTGCTTATTCTGGAGTTTTAACTGAGCCATAACTAGTTGTAATTAGCTCTAATTGCATTGAGTTTTTAGCATCTCATATGACTTTGCCTATGCCGTTGAGGTCACTGATATGCGCAACAGCACTCCCTGTTCCCAGCTGGTGGGCTCCTCTCCCCAGGCAACCCAGCACCTTCCTCACTGCCATGATCATCCCCAGCCCGCTGCATGGGGCTGCCAACATGGAAATGTCACTGCCTGCGCTCTGGGGGCTTCATCGCCAGTGCTGTAGCAGCGAGGGAGATGTCCAGCTTGTCCTAACTGATGCCAGGGATTTCATGCCTCCTTTGTTGGAAGGTTTTCCTTGAAACTCCAGTGAATTCAGAGAAAAAGGGAGCTTTGGCTTGCTATAATCCATTTTGTGGCACTGAATGTTTGAAAGAACTGCAGTTAGACTAGATGGTCATCGCTGATCCCTTCCAACTTCTCTTCAGAGTGGACAACATGCTTTATAGTCATTGAGACCGCACTCAGAGCCAGGACATCCCCCTCAGGTTTGAGGAGATTTCTGGCCTGAGTTTGGTACCTGGGGTGGGAAATGGATATTTTTATCATTACACAACCCATGGCCTGGTGTTGGTGAAGTTTCCTCTGCAGCAGCCACATCGTGCTGGAAACCTTAAAGCTGGGAATTGTTCCCATGCTCCCACCCATGACCAGAAACAGCCCAGTTGCCATTGTCAAATGAAATTTGTAGTCCATAGCTGAGATCATAACGTAGAGGTATCTACAGAGGAAGACCCATAGTTTGATCTCTTATGCACCCTTCTTGTAAGTCTGTTCTCCTACCTCCACTGGAAAGAGGTAAGTCTCCAGTTCCCTTCCAAACAGCCCTGAAGGTGCCTACCCATAAGTTTTGTCCAGAAATGAAGACCGGGCTTTCAGCTGCAGGAAGACTCAGATTGTTTCAGATTCTCAAGGCTGAGGTCACGATGAGATGTGTGTCTCTGCTGGGGTAGGTACGGCTGGTGGTGGGGAGTTTCCAGTTCCTTGGTTTCTGGTATTACAGACGTAATATTCCAAGGAGCTTTCCATTAGGAAGACTCAACCCCAAGGCTGGTTTGTGCCCATGGGAAATTCATGGATCTCAGTAGTACTGGAAAAGCATCAAAGATGGGTGACAAGTGAGGTGAACTGTCATTCTTAGTACCATCTAAAGAGTGAGTGGTTTACAAGTACCAAGTTTCTTCCAGACCAAGAAACCACCTCTTCAAGCACAACTGAATGGAATGAGTGGAGAAAGTCAAGGGAAGAAGTGACTTCTCTCTGCTAACCAGATAGTACCTGCTTCAGAAGAATAGTAAAACAATAGCAGTTCCCATGGCTGTGATTCCCCATCAGCACCAGATTCACCCAGGATGAAGAATTCAGCGGGACAGAAAGGACAAGAAGGAGAGGAAAAAAAAAGAGGATGATATCCATAGGGGGAGAAGAGGGAACAGCTACACTGTCTGGCTGTGCCCTCAAGGCCTGACCTGTTCCTTGGCCTGGTGCAGCAGCAAGCAGCTGGCATGGCATTGAGATCACTACACCCTCTTCCCAGGTCTGCTGTACATTCAGCTATGATCTTGGATAAGTCCATTTGACCTCCTCCCTCCATTGTGGTACCAATACTGATAATACCATCTTTTGGGACAGCTTTATGGCATCCTTAATGTTTACAGAGAGCTTTGAGGTTCTTGGATTGGGAGGGCAAAGGGCTGTTATTTAGTGGGCATCTCCATGGAGCAGTAGAGGTGCCCACCACACAACAGCCCTTTGCCTCTCTCTTGAAAGACCATTTAGAACCCTTGGCCTTGCTAAGCTAATGTGTTCCTGGTTTTCACCCCTGTTGGTGCTGCTATTTTACTCCTCTCTCTCACTTTCACTCCCCCCTTCTCACCTCTTTCTCCTCCTCCTCCTCCTCCTCCTCCTCCTCCTCCTCCTCTCCTCCTCCTTCTCCTCTCCCAGCTCCGTAGCAGTTTCCTCGGGAGTGTTCAGCTAGCTGACACATTTGCCACAGATGGATGGTGCACACGGAGACAGCTGTCACTCCCGATTTGTGGTCCACTGCGTGACAGCAGGACTGATGCCTTCTGAAAGGCCGTCTCGCAGAGCACATGCACTCTGACATTCTTCGAGATGAGCCCTACAGACACCTCTCAGTGGACCTCGGGAGAAGCTGGCGAGCTAGCCCTGCCCGCTCCCCCTCCCCGCAGCAGCCTGCAGGCTGGAAGAAAGCAAGCTCTGTTGTGCACACACACACAGAGACACAGCCAACCTCCTTGGGTAGTTCTGTGCCACTACTGGTCTGCCAGGTCCCAGCCCGGCTGTTTGCTCCTGATGCTGGTGTATGAAGTGAGGTGGGTTGAGATTTGCAGGAGGGAAAGGTCACCAGCGAGGCTGCTCTTTTCCCCTTTTCTGCCTTTTTAATTGCAGGAGAGGGGTACGGGCTCCAGTTTCATTCTGTCAGAGCAACTGCCTCCAGCCTCTTGAGTTCCTCTGTCACAGCAAAAGCTGATAGACTTTGCAAGTACAGCCCCTTCAGGCCTCTCTGTCTTCTCCATCACTTACAGTGGCTTCCATCAAAATGATGTTTTCCATCACCTGTGATGGGTCTCCATCACCTATAATCCACATGTTCTCCCCCTTTGCAGGGTGTTTCCCCTCACCTCTCCACCCCAGCATAACACACTGCAGTGGGGCAGGCTGCCTTAATGGGACTCCGACATTTCCTATGGAGGTTCCTCTCAACATCTTGAGGCCAGTTGCAAAAGTAGGGCTGACTTAGGCAGGGCTGGCTTTGAGGACAAAGCCCTCTGCCCTTAAACAGGCTGAAGTTCATAATTTCAGGTCCCAACCACCCAGACCTGTCCTACACATTGACATGTAGACACCTGAGTATTCAATTCTATGGTATTCAACAAAACCCTTCTGGTGGGACTTTCAGTTGGACAGACAAAGCAAAACAGAGGAAATAGTCTTTAGCTCTGGGCAGAAGAACAAAATCTAGTCTCCATGTGATTAAAAATTGGTTCTGGTTCTCGTGCTCAGAGAAAAAAAATCTTCCTTCCAAAAACCACATATGCACAGCTGTTAATTGTCCATCTGGCTTGTGAAAGGTTGTGGTCAAGGGAATGGGTCTTCCCAAAACAGAATGTTTGAACTAGACCTACAGAATAACATCTGGGCTGCTTTGGAACTGACCTGAGGCTTCCCCGTCTTGTTCGGTGTCTGAGCCATATCCCACATTATACAAGAACCTGGTGGCTGCACATGGTCATGACAAAATTCTTCTAGTAAGGTCTCTAGGTGATGTTCAACAGTTGAAACCCAGTGGAGAGGACAAAAGCAGAGCAAACTTACATGAGACTTCTCTTAGATATTCTCTAAGCTTTCAACCAGTCATAGCTGAGGGACTCCTGACCCAGGCATAATTTCTCGGTATTTAGTGACTCCCGATGGCGTTCCTATCCCAGCAGTGCCTGGCTAGGTCTAGTCACCCATGCCCTTTCAAGGTCTTTGCAAGACAGTTGTAAATACAGGAAGAATTACAGAACTGGAAGGACATCCGTTACCCTGGTGCTTTGATCCCTTGCCTCCTGTTCCCAACCCCTTGGAGCAGGTTGGGTCTGTAGAGCAGGAGTCTGCTCAGCCAGACACAGAGAAGTGTGAGTTTGCACCAGGACTCAGCTTTTATGGGTCCTTCAGGAACAGGAATAGCATCTCCCAGCAAGCTAGTCATGAAGGTTGTGTAGTGGTTCAAAGTGGTCAGCAGGTTACAGGCACAGAGGTTTTGCACTGCAGAGGTGTTGCCTTTGAGCTTATAAAATGACTGCAGCTGTTTCACCTGAGTGAGGACACCTCCAGCTTAGTGGGAGGTCACACCGAGGTGTCATCAATATGAGATGAAGATTTCTGTTCAGATGGGTTGGTGATCCTGGGAGGGAAGAGGGGACACTCAGCACTGCGAAAGCTGGCAAAGCATCTCCATACAGGGCAAAATATTAGGAGAAGTATAGACCCAGCAAGAAACTCCATCAGCAGAACTGAGGAGTCCCTGGCAACCTGAAATGGATGCAAGCGCAGTTGAAACTAAGAAGAAAAAAGCAGTGCTATTTCCCTATTAATGAGAACACTCCAAAGAGGCAAAGATCTACTCTGTCTCTAGAATAATCCACCTGTACCTTTCCATCAAGCCATCTTTAGATACGGTTCTATGATCCCATCTAGAAGATGGACATCCCATCTGGAATGGGTCCAGAGAAGGGGAGTGAAGCTGAGGAAGGGTCTAGAGCACAAGTCTGGTGAGGAGTGGCTGAGGGACCTGAGGTTGTTGAGCCTGAAGGAAAGGAGGCTCAGGGGAGACCTTCTCGCTCTTGACAGCTCCCTGAAAGGAGGTTGGAGTCAAGTGGAGTCGGTGTCTTCTCCCAGGAAACAAGCAACAGGACAAGAGGAAATGGCCTTAAGTTGCACCACAGGAGGTTTTGGTTGGACATTGGGACAAATTTCTTCCCCACAATGGCTGTCAAAGCCTGGCCCAGGCTGCAGTGGAGTCCCCATCCCTGGAGGGCTTTCAAAGCCATGGAGATGTGGTGCTGAGGGACGTGATTTAGCAGTGGACTTAGTGGAGTTAGGTTAATGGTTGGACTTGATCTTAAAGGTCCTTTCCGACCTAAATGATTCTATGATTCTATCCCAGGTCATATGCCAGCAGCAGTGACTGTGAGAAAGGGTCTTGAGAGAGGACTGCGCTCTTCTGCAGAAAAAAAAAAAGGAACTACGGGGTTTTACAAGATCTCAGGAGGTTCTGGTCTCAGCTGGTACCACTCAGGCACTGAGTCCCTGGAGACTGGTGGTCCAGGGTCACAATCTTTACTCTGACAGAGCTATTTTAAATGAGATTGGGAAGACCAGACATTTTGTCATTGTTATGGGCCCCTCTACAGTGGCATTGCAAGGCTTCAGAATATGCAGGGACATGAGAAGCAATTATGTTGTGAACGTGGCTCTCTGGGGAAACTAGTCCAGCTGGACAAGGAATGGTCAGACCAGGCACTGGACTCTCCAGGACTCCCTCTGAGATTATCAGAAAAATGGGAACTGGTGAGGCCGGGTTGCCTAAGGAAGATCTTTACCAGAATGGATTAATGAGCTCGAAGGTAGGAGACCTCAATTTAGTCCAGCACTGATGAACCAAAGCCAGTAGACACAACCCCTGCTAGATACCTTCTGCCCAGACAGACCTTTCTTGGCAGACACGTTACCAGCCTGACCCTTGGCCCTTCAGCTCCTGAGGAAATCTTTGCTTATGACCTCATGGGGCTCAGTTCTAGGTGCTGTGTCATTAGATGGTCCTATTAGATGCCATTTCAACATCAAATTCCCCATGTTTGGTCAGCTGGAGATGGAATTCTGTCTCCTGTGTTCAGCTGTGAGTGTACCCAAGTTTTTGATTAAGTAGGGTAGCACAATGCTATTTTTTTTTCAAATATTTTTGGAGGAGGTGGAAATGCAGCTCAGCAAAAGACACAGGTTTGCAGGCAGAGTCCCAGACCTTGTGAGCACATTGTCAGCCCAGCTAATTCAGGCTGGAATGTTTGAGGAAGGGAGCAAAACAAGTGTTTAAGGAAAAATTCTTATGTTTTGAACCTTTACAAAATACAAATAAAAAGAAAAACATTGGAAAAAGGAAACACCATATTCATAAGTTAAACAGGAACCCATTATTATGGGCAGAGGAGTGATTCATTTGTGCTGTACGTGACCAGGTCCACCAGAAGACAACATGCTCCAAGGAAGACTCCGGGTTTGGGAGGGACATCACTTCCTTGGTGTCCCCCTTTCTGAGAACAGGCTTGCTCAGTGTGAAAGCCGAGTGACCCGCATGGCTGCTGGGAGCACAAAGTCATGGTGATGTGCTGACCCATGGACATTGCTTGGGGCCTGCTTTCCTAAGAGCTCCAGCTGGGAATGCCCTTCCCAAAACGGGAGATTGGTGTGCCCCACTCGTCTCCCAGCTGAACGTCACAGGAGATGAGCAGAGAAGCAGGACTGGTGCTTTGCCTTGGGGAGCTGCTGTGGGACAGCAGCAGCAGTACCAAGGGCTGAGAAGTCACCAGGCAAAATTTGGTGAAGGTGGTGAAATGGGGATTTCTGCCCACAACCTGAAGCCTTTGCTCTGCACAAGTGGGTGTGCAGCCTGGCTACTGAGGAGGCTCAGGATGGAGAAAAGGGAGGAAACTTCTCTGGTCTTGCTGGAAAAATTTCCTCAAACTGTCAGGGACATCTGTCAGGACAGTAGGTACAGCAGCCTCCTGCCTGCCCTTACTCCCCACTGTGGTGGCTGGGACACCTATGCATGCCTGACTATGTGCCAGCAGCTCCCCACCTACACCCTTTTCCTTGGACAGGTGAAGAGGGCTGTCCCCATCCCAAGCACTACACAGAGCTCATCCCGGCCAGCACCGCACTCCAGGAGATGCCATCTCATCAGCTTTGCACCAGCATGGTGGCCCTGATGCCCCAGGACCTGGTCTCTGGGCGTGCTCAGGGAAGGATGTCGGGAAAGCCCTGGGAAGGCCCCATCCCTGCCCAGCCTGGCAGCACCTGGGACATTACTGGGGAGGGATAAATGTTTTGCACTCAGAGCTGCAGCTGGACGGCAGCATTTGGAAGTGGAGCTGTGGCCCCTCTCCTGCTCGGCCAGGCAGGCGTGGGATCAAGGTGAAGGTGCCTTCACATCTCACTGGCCTTGAACAGCAGATGAAAGGGGGCCACTGGGAGCCAAGGATAACAAGAGGAGAGCGGGGAAAGTTCGGGTTAGGCAGGGATTTCTGGCTGGTGGGTTTTCCACTGAGAAATTCTCTCTGCCTCTTTCATGATGATGAAAATCCTTTTAATTTTTTTTTCTTCCCCCTTTCTCCTCTCCTTCTTTTCCCCTTTCGCCAGGCTGATCGCTGGGAGCTGCGGAGCATGTGATGCATCTTCCATATAGGGGCAGGAGCAAAGCAAGACCAACTGATGGACGCCCTAGGGCCAGACTTGCAGACAATATATAACCTACTGCAGGATCTAAAACGCTTCCCACTTTCACAGAGTGAACATCAGGCAGAGCGGAGCCACAGCAAAGGCAGAGGAGTCCTGCGTGCAGGTAAGTCCTCATCATCTCCTTCCCCAGAAGGCTGTCCCAGGGAGGGGGAAGGTGCGAGGGACCCGGCGAGTGGCAGCGCCCGGCTCTTGTGTGGGAAGGCGGGATGGGGCAGATATTAGTGTTATTAGCAGGGATTTTTAAACCCTTCTCGATGCCAGTGGTGCCTCTGTGACCTGGAGTGCAGGACAGGGGTCAGGGGCGTGGGAGATTGGGCTGGACAGAGCCCAGCCGCAGCCTCTCTCCCTGCGAACACTGTCGCCGTGAGCTGAGAGCATCCCGAACCAGCCGCGCGTTCCTCTGCTCCTGTTTCTTGCTGTCGATGGCTGCGGGCAGCGCACGGCTCCTGCCTGGCTGCTCCGAGACGTCTCCCACCCGGGCACCGGCCCGTCCCACTCGGCCGCCTTGGGACCTCCCTTGCCTTTTACAAAAGGAGCAAAAAGAATTCTCCAACAACTTTAGAAAGCACTTTTACTCATCCCACTGCCTCCAGCCCCTGCCTGTCTGCATTCACCTTCCTGTGCTGGAATTCCCTTTGCAATGAAACTGTTCCCAGCCGGGGCTGGGGGCAACGCGGCGATGAAATGCAAAACAAAGCATGCGGGCGAGTGTCTGCCTGTGCGTGTGTCCAGGTGTCTGTGCGTGTATCTTTGGGGGGGTCCGTACAGCCAGCTCACAGTGGGTTTCCCTATACCATATATCCATCCTCACGATCAGGGACCAGACTTTGTGCCTGAGATAGTTTGTGTCCTCATGAATAGAAAATAATCCCGGCAACAGCTCCGTGCTCCCCGTGGCCACACAGAGTTTGTAGTGGGGTGTTGGTTTTTTCTGGCTTTCTTTGGAGTATCAGCTGTGTTGGATGGTGAGGTGAGGGCTGAGGAGCCCCATCTGTGTTTGGGGCTGGTAACCTCTGTGAACTCCCAGACCTGAGCAAGCGCCCTGCAAATGGGCAGCTGTAACTGTAAACGGGTTAAAGAGTGACAAAATCATTAACATGAATGTTTTGGAGGCATTTCTGCTTATACAGCTCCAGCGAGTGTACAGATGATAAAATTGGTCTGGGGGGGGGGGGGGGGGGGGGGCGGGCGGGGGTGGTTCTCTTGTTCTGTGCCTCAGTTTCCCCATCCGTGAACTTACCACTCCCCCCGTCAAGCCTGGGCGGTGTGAACGTTGAGTGGTGGCCCC
>JAAGNO010022145.1:0-19558 GCA_033439905.1 Ceryle rudis
CAACTGAGCAGATCCAACTCAGGGTTTCTTTCTGATGGGGCAGTTGGGGAGTCAGAGACAGTAAATAATGAGACTGACGTCGGAGGCAGTCTAGCGGGTGCCTAAGAAAAGGTGGGAGGGGGTGAGGGGTTTTGGGTCTCGGGGTGTCGTGGAGCGCAGCCGGACCCCCCCCTAAGCGGCGTATTTGCAGACGAAGGGTTTCCTCTCGCCGCAGGCGTCGTCCTCCCAGGCCATGAACCCTGCGGGGCGAAGGAGCGAGAGCTGGGGGGCTCGGAAGGACCCCCTTCTCCTCCCCTGGGGGTTCCCTTCTCCCCAGCCCGGGGTGCCCCTCACCCGCCGAGTCCTCCAGCGCGGCGCAGAGTCTCCCCGGGGGGCCGTCGTCCCCCTCCCAGGCCGAGGAGCGCATCTTGGAGCCGTCCGCCCACAGCCACGTCTGGCCCTGCGCTCCGGGACGGGCGGGAGTCAGGGGCGAGGGGCACGGGCTGGGGCGGGGGTGGAAGGGGGTGGCTTGTTTGCTTCTCTTCTCTTTCCCAGCCAACTCTTCAGGGCTGGAGCCAGGCTCGCCATTCCTCGAAGAGCACCTTCGAGCTGGCTGAGAGGGGCAGTGCCGCCTTCCCCCCGGTCCCCCGGCCTGGAGGGGCCGCGGGGCGCTGGAGGAGGGGTACCCGGGGCAGGGAACGCGTACCAGCTCCTAGACCCCTCCGCCCTCTCTCTCTCTCGGTCTCTGCCAAGCCTGCCTGCCAAGAAGCCTGTCGCTGCTTGCACAGCCGACTTGGGATTTCTGGAGAGACGCTTGGATTCAAAGTGATAAATGTGCCGCTGAGAAGCGGAGCTCGAAACGGCACAACTGCTGTGACCCGCTCTTGTGTCCTCCTTTTGTGTACCTGTGTCGCTGTGTGCGAGCGACCCTGTCCCAAAAGAGAGAGATCAGTTTCTGCAAGAAACACAGTTTGTTTTCTTTCTTTCAGCCTAGGACAATCTAGAGCTGTATTGGTGTCTATGCTCCTAAGTCTTTTGGTGCTGGAAATCAGACACTTGAGTATCTTTTGTGGATTCAACAATTCTCTTCTTCATTCAGCAGACTCTGAGCCTCCTATACTTCTACTATTAACTTCTGCACAGCTCTCTCAGCCATCCTCCTTGCTGTGCTCGTTGTCAGTCTGAAATTGCATGCTATCATTCTCACCACAAGAAAGAAAAAACACCCCAATCAAAAATAAAAGGAAAAAAGTGGGAGAATTCCTTCCCTTTACGAAGGGAACTCTGAACCTCTACGCTGCCTCTGGGGATGCTTGCATGGTTGGGGTAGGAAAGCTGGACTTGATGCCAGCACCAGAGTGGCAGCTCATGGTGCACAACAGCGAGGAAAGATGGCTTCTAGGTCTCAGAAGATCTTTGCTGTGCTTTGCCTTGCCAGTGAAAAGGATTTGTGGTGGCCTGTGCAGCCGATTTTATTTCTCAAGTGAAAATAGATAGAGCTGATTGAGTTGATGAGCGGCTGGAAAGAGAGCTCCTTGCATATACCTGCTCCATCACAGCTCGTAGGACTTAGCGGAGCAGGTTCACCACTGCTCAAGGGGTCCCCTCTTGCTTTATTTAACAGAGGGATTGCCTTGTTGCTACATATTTTCAGAGGTCCACATGGATGTGTGGAAGATACATGGAAGCGAGATTCCCCTTTAGTTCCAGTACCTGTAGCTGAGGTCCTCCATGGGATGGTGCCCTTGAGAACTTCAGTGTAGCCACCAATGCTTGGGGCATGCACGGGGCAAATAGATTCCCAGGGAAACCCTCCTCTCCAACTGCAGTATGAGAGAAATGCTCCAGGCTGTGAAAACTCTTAGTCCTGACAGTTTCCCATTCTCAAGGAGGGGGGAAAAAAGGGAAGATGTGTGATGGTTGGGGGGATTTAAGGGTGTTTCAGGGATGAAGATGACATCTTTCCTAACCTTCCTACTGTATATGCTCCTAGCTCCTTTACACAGCACTGCCTTCTGTCTCCTGCATGTCTAAGGCCCTGGGTAGACATTCAAGATCCCCCTGGACTGATTTGTGTATAAAATGGCTTCTGGTGTATCTGAGTTCCATTTGTGAGGCTACCGAATCATTTGCACGATCTTACCTTGACTCATCTTCTCCCATGCCTACTCATACCTTTTACCCTGTGCTCCTCCATCATTCCTCAGATCTTCTTTTTCCTTTTATCCTCTCAGCCCTGGAGAATGCCTCTCTCCAAGCCTGCAGCCTCTCAGAGCAGGAGGAGGAAGAAGACATCATCTGGGAGAAGATTGAGAGTGCAAGGCACCAGCTTACCCGCTCCCTGAACCCCGCGAAGCTCACCCCATACCTGCGCCAGTGCCGTGTGATAGACGAGCAGGATGAGGAAGAGGTGCTGAATTCTTGCCGATTCCCTTGCAAAAGCAACCAGACAGGTGGGAGACAGCACAGAGTTGCACTTAGATGGGCCCGGTTTGTGGGGGTCAACTTGGTTTTGACATGCAGTGGATGCTACCCAGCGTGTGGTGGTGTGGCCTCCTGGTATCTTCCACTGCAGTGCTACCCTGGCTTTGTTGTTTTCTGAGATGCTCTGTAGCCAGACCTCCCTCTCCTCCGCTGTGGGCCTCCCCCTGGCTGCACATGGACCAGGACAGTGCTCCCACCCTGTTCCCTCCTCCAACCATCCCCGTTCTTGTGGATGGAAGCAGAACTGGTGGAGATGCTGTTTCATATCATGAAGCGGGTCTATCCCGTTTTCTCTCTGGTTTGCAGGGAACTAGTCCTAGCTCTTTATCCCTTCTTCCAGGTTACCTGATGGACATCCTCCGGCGCCGTGGGAAGCGAGGCTACGAAGCTTTCCTGGAGTCTTTAGAGTTTTACTACCCAGAGCACTACACACGGCTAACGGGGAGGGAGCCAGCCCAGCGCTGCTCAATGATCCTGGGTAAGGGCAGGTCCTCGGTCCCCACTTCAGCTGCTGCTTGCATGGGAAGGGCCAGAAATCTGTGCATGTGCATGCATAGAACCCTTGTTCACCCTACCTGTGTGCGAGGAGCCGTGACAGTTCGTGCTCTGCATCTGGAAGGGAGGGGGACATATATACATGTGTGATGGACCATGGTGCTGTAAGCCTGAGATAAGAAGGGCTTCAAACCCACAGGAGAGCTTGGCATCACTTGGTGGAAGCAGAGCATTGGTTTGCTTTTTTTTTTTTGAAGTTAGTCATGTCTTGTCAGCCTGGACCTGATTCTCCCTTGTTTCCCTGCAGATGAGGAAGGCCCTGAGGGACTAACTCAGTTCCTGATGATGGAGGTGAAGAAGGTGAGGGCTCAGCGGAAAGAACACTTGCTGAAGGAGCACCAGCTCCAGGTGAAAAACCAGGCACTGGAGCAAGAGCAGGCCCGGCTGGAGCAGCAGCTGCAGGAGCTCCTGAAGGTGAAGGAGCGTTGCCAGCGGCTGAGAGAGGAGTGGGACTCCAACAGTGTCGAGCTGCTGAGGCTGAAGGACGAGAACTACCTGATGGCTATGCGCTATGCACAGATCTGTGAGGAGAAGAACATGGCTGTGCTGCGGAGCAGGGACCTGCAGCTGGTGGTATGTCCCCTGGGAGTGTGAGGACTGGTGATGGGAGGTGGTGGGGCTCTGATGGCCTAGAGGGATGCACGTGGGTGTCCGTGCGGGGTGGCCTGTGAGTGTAAAGGAGGTGATGGCAGGCAGGATGTGTGCCAGGGTGTGCGCCTCTGCTCTTGAGGGACAGGCCCTGCAGAACAGCCAAGTTGTGGTCATGGCACAGGAGGCTCGCTGCTGCCCTGGGACAGCTAGAGATACATCACCAGCTCCTGCCACGGCTGGAGATACATCACCTGTAGGAGCCAGAACCAATGCCTCAGAGGGTGATGCCTTCCCCAGCATCTCTTGGCTGTCAGGCTGGCCTTGGTACCATGAAGATGCTCTGTCTGCTCCTGCACATGCTCGACGCCCTTTGCTGCCTGCTCTGCTGATGGGCACCTGCACTGTGTCCAGGCAGCACAGGCACGCAGCAGGGAGCTGATTCTGTCAAGCTGTGTATTTGTATTTACTTCTTTTCCAGAAAAGAGCTTGTCTTTTCCTCCTTCTCATGCGGGTGGTGGCTGTGCAGCCACCCACGTGCAGGGCGCTGGGTGTATGCATGCTGTCCGGAGCTGCCCAGCCGGCCTTGCTGCTCATAGCAGCATTTTGGCCCAGACTCCATCCCCCTCCTGCCGCTCCCCACCGCCTCCTCGTCTCTCTCATGACGTTTGGGAGACTCATGCCCTGCATACCTGAAGGAATTTGTGACGCTGCACTCCAGCTGCCAGGCTCTCACCTCCAGCAAACACGCACCCATTTCCTGCCTGGGCAAGGACAGCTCTACCTTGAGCTTATTAATAACCCAATTTCCTCAGTGCTCTGGTGCCTCCTGGCATTCCCCCTACCAGTCTGGACCTGGACAGCTCACACAGCCCCACAGTTACCTTTCACTCCACATTCCGCCCTGCCAGCCCTAGGATCCTCCCCTACTTTTTATCCAGTATTCCTGCCCATGCTGGCTCCTCTGGGCCTCCTCTGAGCAGGGGGGAAAATTGCTTGTGGGTGACAAGAAATCCCCTGGAAGCAGGGTGGGCCACCAGGTCCTAGCCTGCCTTCCCCTCCTGACTCCAGGGTCCAGAAATGACTGGTTTCTGAAAGTCATTCTCAGCCTTTTGGAAAGATTTGCAGAAGTAATCCAGCTCCCCAGTCCCTCACTGGCAATTTTGGCGGTGCTGCTTAGTGTTCAGTGGCTTTGATAGGTTGGCCCTGCCCTGTTGCTCTCAAAGCCTTACCTGGCTGTGAAACTCTGCTTCTCCGATCATCTTCACTCTGGTTCTCTGATAAACCTCATGGGTTGTTACAGGTCTGTGAGGACCTCGCTTACTCCTAGAACTCCCTGACCTCCTCTGTCTCCAGTGACATGTTGGTGGAGGTGTGATGATGGATCTGTGGTACCCTGAAGCCTCCAGCAGTTTGAGCCTCCAATGCTTTCCAAGCCAGAGGTGGCCTCCCCACACTGAATAGCTTCCAGTGGATTTTTCTGCTGCAGATTTGTTTCTCAGATGTTCTAGGAGCTGGGAAGCCTTTCAGATATTTACAGCTCCTGGCCCTGGCAGCACACCAGAGGTCCTTAGTCTGCCGTGCTCAAGGCCAGCTGCACTGGGGATGCCTCAGGGTAGCAAAAATGTTGTTGCACGGAGAGAGGATCCTGAGACTAAAGGCGCTTATGCAAGTGCATCCTCCTCCTTTGCCCCGCAGGGAAAAGCTTTTCCACACAGCTGTGCTAACCTTGGCCCGACAGTAGGATGCTCCTGCGTGTGGCTGTCCAGCCCTCACTTTTGCTTGCCTCCAGACCTTTTTTTTTCTGCCCAGCTTCCTCCCTCTCTGCTTCACTCTCCCACTAAGGCAGAGCCTCAGGGCTGTGTGTGTCAGATTATGTTTCTTCCCTGGGTTGCAGGTGGACCAACTGAAATGCAAAGTGACCAGCCTAGAGGAGGAGTGCAGCCTGCTGCAGAAACAGGTGTCTGTGCCACCCCAGCGAGAGCCAGAGGAGCGGGGCCGCCCCGATGCCATGACCGAGCTGTGGGCTGAGAACCAGCGGCTCACGGCATCGTTGCAGGAGCTGCAGGGCATGTTGCAGGTACCTGGCGGGACAGGGCAGGCTCCAGGTCACCTTCTTTCCCCAGTGCTGGTGATGTGGGTACTGGAAGGATGGGGAAAACCCCTGTCCCAGCCTGGCCTGTCCCTTCCTCTGAGGTATATTGCTTGGCTGTGGTGGCTGCCATTGCTTCTGAGTCTGGGTAGCAATGGGTTACTAGCTCTGTGGTTCCTGGATGTGCTCATAAGTGTGACTTTGTGCCTGGAGTGCACAGTAGGTTAATGCAGGACTGATGATGTCAGTCGTGCAAATCTGCCTGTTTCTGCCCTGGTCCAGTGCCCTTTTGGTGCTTGTGGTGCAGTGATGACACCCTTTCACCTTCTAGACACCCGGTGAGGGCCCAGTGCCAGGCTCTGAGCAGATCCTGCTGGACATCCTGCAGCACGACTGGAAGGAAGCCCAAGACGACCGACAGGATCTCTGCCAGAAACTCAGCTCCCTGCAGAATGAGCTGCAGTGGGCCGAAGAGCTGAGGGATAAGGTAGATCGTCCATCACTGCTCCCATCCCTGCGCACCAAGCAGGGCCTGGAAGAGAAGGCAGGGAGAGGGTTGGGAAGCCGCAGCACTCGCTTCCAGGATGACTAATACTCACTGCTCACTGTTGCCAGTACCTTCAGGAGGTGGAAGATCTGCAGCTGAAATACCGGACGCTGCAGAAGGACTGTGATCTCTACAAGCATCGTATGAACACAGTACTACTGCAGCTGGAGGAGATCGAAAAAGAGCGGGACCAGGTAAATTGCTTTCCCACTTGGCCTTCCACCTTCCTGCAGGACCAGGGCTTTTGTCTCTGCTCAGGATACCCCCTTCTTCCCCGGTGGATCTTGTCCATCCATGCCAAGGCGAGAGGTGGGGATTAGCAGTGCAGTTGTCTGCCTTTTCTCACTCTGAGCCTGACTCCTCGCAGGCAATCCAGAGCCGTGATGCCGTGCAGCTGCAATACTCCCAGAGCCTGATTGAGAAGGATCAGTACCGCAAACGCGTGCGGGCCCTGGAGGAGGAACGGGACGAGCTCCTAAGCAAGCTGAGCCAGGCAGAAGGGATGAACAGCATGCTGGAGGCACAGCTGCAGCGGTGTCAAGGTGGCCGCAGCCTGAGCAAGGTGAGGGTGGCTAGAAAGAAGGGGGCACGGAAGGCAGAGGGGTCAGGGCTGATTTCTGGGGAGGGGGGAAGTGCAATGGGATGACAGAGTCCCTTCTCTCCCAGATGTGTAGCTCTTCCTACTCCCTCTGCTCCAACCTCAGCAGCACCTGGAGCCTCATAGACAACCCTACCAGCTTTACAACTGGACTTGTGGATGAGCTGGGGGGTTCTGTTATCCCGCTCCCAGGAGATTCGGCCATTCAGAGCATGGTGAGCGCTTGACCATGAGAGGCTGATCCTCAGCTAAGGGCAGCAGGGACCCACACTGCTCAGGAAGGGTACAGAGGCATTGAAGTGGGTTCATTGTGGGGCTGTGACTTGGTGTGGAAGACTGGGCATGGGGTGGTGTGTAAGGAGGGAGCAGATGACGGGCGCAAAGCTTTGTTCTCTGACAAACTGGCCGACGCTGCTGGCAAACTGGCCAAAATCTGCAGCACTCAGCTGGGTGGGAAAGAGGGGGAAGCAAAACTGTCTTCATCCCATATGACAACCTAGAAATCAGCAGCCTCGTGTAAGATGTTATCCTCCCCAAAAAGCTGTTTAGTCTACACACGCTGGGGGAGAAGGCCTAGATTTTTGAATCCTGTAGCAGCATAATATTGTTTTTAAGGGAGTCAAGTTCTTTCCTTTGACTCTTTGAGCTCTCGTCCTAGAGCACCATAAAATGGACAGTCTCACAGGTGGCTCCCCCCTCTGGGTGTCTGGTAGCTAAAAGTGAGGTGTAAGGACAAGGCTGGCTATTCCCTCCATCTGCTACTATCCCCACAGCTTGTACATTGCAAAAAAGATGGAGATGAGGTCTCCTGCGTCTCCATCCATGCTCTCTACTTGGGAAAACAAGGTGTCCCTGGGTGTTTGGAGGGATGTGGATGGTCTCTGAAGAGGCACGTGGTGCCTGAGGAGCTGTTTGGTCCGAAGAGAGAGGAGAGGTTGTACTGGATGATGCGTTAGTAGGCACTGGATGTCGGTGTTAGTGGGCATCTCTCTTTCACTCTACCCGAGGAGGTGACTCCTGACAGTGAGAAGGATATCAACCGCCTTTCCACCTTCCCCTTCCCCCCTTGCATCGGCTCCATCCTCCGTCGACAGCGGGAAGATCGGTGCATGCCCTACAAAAGGTGATTGCTGGGGGCTGCTTGAGTCTGTGTCTCCTCTGTGGGGCTTGTGGGGGCCAGGGAGAGCAGGCTGGCAGGGGAGGAGGGAACCTGGAGTGGGGACTGAGAGTGGGAAGGCTGGCTGGGAGCTGTGTGCTGGCTGGAGGGGTGCTGCTGGGGAGTGGGGGTGAGGTTGAGAATGGGATGCAAACAGGCTTTGGAAAAGCTGCCGACTTACAGTTCCCCTTTGCGTCTCCTTTGTAGCTTGTCCTGTGGCTCCTTTAGCAGCATTGAAGATGCAACAGGTACCAGGGTGGGGACTTTCCTCAAAGTCTGCTGCTACCTGGGTGATGGGTTGTAAACCTCCTGCAGTGGAGCTTGTGGTGCTGGCAGGGCCTGTGGTGGGTGCTGGTGGCTTATCTCCGGGCACATCCAGGTGGCCCTGGCTGCTCCTGCTTTTTGACTGAAAAGCTGATGAAGGGAGTGAAGATTTGCTTGTTCTCAGGAGACATGGGAAAGCCTTTCCAGGAGATCACTGTTCAAAGCCTCCTGTCAGCCTCAATTTCCTAATCAGATGCTTGAAAATGCCTAGGAGAGGGTGACAGAGCCTTGCCACCCCAAGAACATGAGCTCCCTGCAGCGCTCCGAGAGGTGATGTGCCCCCTCTCTCCCTCTTGCTCTCTTTCCTAGGCAGTGGTTTTGCTAGTACCTCTCATGGGGCCTTCTCTTCTTCAAGCAGCAACTACACCAGGGTGAAGTCAGAGATCTGCTTGTCCACCCTTCCCAGCCGTGAGGAGGTCACCAGGAGGTGACTGCTGCTCTGAGCTAGCCCCTTTGAGCTGGCTGCTTGTGGGGGTGTTTCGGGGTGCTGGGGGCCACCCTTGGGAGACCCTTCCCTTCTGCTTCCCCCCTTGTGGGCTCTTTCTTGCTAGTGGGACAGGAGAGAAATGAAGAACCTGTAGTCCTTGCTTCCTAGCAGGACTCCAATTTTTTTGTGCTGTCCCATTTGTTATGGCAGGGATGGGGATGTTGCCCTGGGCTGGACATACATCTGTCCCCTAGGTGGGGACAGGACCGTGGGAGCCCAGCTTGGATTCGGTGTTGGGGCTAGTGGGATGGATGGGGGAGCTGTGAGAGCTCGTAAGCTTTGTCTGTTGCGCCCTGGTGATGGCTGTGAATCACGAGCTCTGCCCCCCGTTGCTCAGTACAATAAACACCCTGTAGCTGGACACAAGGCACGGGGGGCTGGTTTTTAGAAAAGACAGCCAACTTCAGTTCCTGGATTTGGCATTTCTCCCTGTCAGATCCCTGGTGGTGCAGTTCACTAGCATGGGTCACCCCAGCAATCCCTCATCCCAGGAGAAGAGGCTTGGAGCAGACATCTCCATTCTTGGAGGGAACAGGACAGGGATTTACGTCCAGTGGGTCAAGCCAGGCTCACGGGCTGAGGATGCAGGACTCAAGGAGGGGTGCCGGCTCATTGAGGTGAGTCTGGGAATGGGCTCACTTCGGGGGGGGTTGTGAGGCACCTAAGGTGATGCAAGGAGTGCGGAGTCATCCCCGGTGCAAGATGACCTCTACCCAGCTTGAAGTCCACTTCCATTTCTCTTGTTTCCCCTAACTGCTCCCTGCCTAGAGCTTTATAGCAGGAACACCCATCCAGGTCTCATGGGGCTCGACTTTCTGAGACACTTCCTTCAGCTGCAGGAGAGGAGAAACAAAAAGTAGCCACACAATTAAGATGACAGTGTGGCTGTACGTCCCTGGAGTTGTCTGTCACCTTGTAGTATTTCAGAGCTAACTGAATCCTGCATCCCACACATGCCCGTTGCAAAGCAATCAATTCTGGAGCAAGATTTCTCAGGCCTTTGTGACCTTTCTGAGCTATAGAGAATAATTGCTCTGAAGAAAGCTCCTGGAGGGAGGGAAGGGCATTTGTTTTGGCAAGAATGACATCATTTGAAATACAGCTACACTACTTGAATAAATATCCCACCTGTAACTGAAGATAAACCATCTCTCCTGCCCCCGCTCCCACACGCGTTCACGCACACACATTTGCTTTCACAGCAGCCTGGCATCCAGAGGGGGTGGTGGCTGGCAGCAGGTTGTTTCAGAGGCAGAGGAGGGAAACAGAGGCAGACTGAGGATGCCTTGCCCTCAGGTAGAACTTTCCCTGGGCTTGCCTCATGCTGTAACATTTCCTGCATATAACCCTGATGGATGAAGGGGGGGGGGGGCGGTGTGAAGCCTGCTCTTCCAGCCCTTGGCTCTAACAGCATTGAGTCCTTGCTAGCTGAGGGTGCCGTCGCGGAAGGAAGAGGTGCTTTCCCTGGAGAACTGCACCCGAGAGGTTGCCTACCTGAGCCTGCTGTACTGGGATGAGCCCTCTAGTCTCGTCTTTCAGCTGGATGTGGAAGGTAAGGCCCTGGCAAATGGGTCGTCTCTGAGCTTGAGCTCTCTGCTTCCCTTTGACTCCCTCCACCCAGCCCTGCAGGTAAATCTCAGTTATTCTTTCTCCTCCCCTGTTTGGTCCTAGGCCACCATGTCTGACACAGGGGTTGGCCATAGCTCCAGTAGCTTTCCCTATCTGGTGTGACTTGTACATCCTCTGAGTTACAGGGTGGAGGTGCAGGCCTTCTCTCTCTTTGCCTCTGCACCCCACACTCCAATCTGTAGCATCACTGCTGTGCTTGGCTATCTTATTGGTGACGGTTGTCTCCTCTGTCCCCACCTGTGGTGACCTGTATCTCCTGCTCCAGGATACCGGCCTCTGCGGGAAGCCCTGGAAGAAGGGAAGAAGTTTTCTGGAGACTCATTTTATGTACGCACCAACCTGTCCCTCCTGGAGATGTCAGACCCTTATGCGCTGTGCATCAAGTGTCGGGAGATCCTCCACGTCACAGACACCATGCACAAAGGGCAGCTAGAGTGGTACTGTTCCCGCGTTGATCCCTTCACCATGCGGGACCTGGACAAGGGGACAGTGCCCAACTACAGCAGGTAATGAGAGTGAGGGGGAAGGCAGGGGGTACCTGGGCTACCTGGCCCATTAATCTGGGGTGAGCATCCCCTAGGAGTCCTGAGACGTGCAGACTGGCCTCTCGATAGCGTGGGCTGCCTTGTATGGGGGGCCAGTGTGATGTTGTTTGGGTGTTCTTGAGGGACTGGGAGGTTGAGTGAGGGCTTTGATGTGCCTGTGCTTCAGCAGGTCTGTGGCATTTGGTGAAGATCATCACATCAGGCCCTGGGGGCTCTAGAGTTGCCTGAGTGGGAAGCTCTCTGTCTTTTCAGGGCTCACCAGCTTTTGAAGATCCAGGAGAAGGGCCAGATGCCTGTGCAGCAGAGGGGCCACAGAAATAATGTAAGCCAAAGAAGCCAGTGATGAGAGCTGTGTGCGTGTGTGCCTATGGCCACCCCACCTCCTCGGCATGCAATCTGCCCCACCCTGCTGGTAAACCAACTCATCCAGAGGTGGCAGCTGGGTTAGGAAGCAGAGCAGGGTCTTATAGCCCAGGCAGTGTTTCTGCTTCATGGCTGCTTTCCTACCCCCTCCCCACCTCCCAGACAGAACCTGATGGGCGGCAGACCTGGTCCCATGCTTTTTGTATGTGTGCTCCATCCCCTTTTCCAGTGGGTGTTCTGCAGTCAGCTGTGTATGTGGGTGTGAAATGGTCTGTGCTCTCAGTCTTATTGCCCTCACTTTCTCCTCAGCTGAAGAAACGGGCCTTGGACCAACTACGCCTGGTAAAATCCAAACCACAGAGGAGCCCAAAACAGCCTCCTCAGCAGCTGTGGCTGGACCCCTGCTCAGGTGACCTGTGACCCCTGTGCCTGCCCCAGCACCCTTGGAGACCCACTTATCCCCTGTGGACACTGAAGAGACATTGGTATCTTGGGATGCCTCAATCTCTCTGCCCAGGATCCCTCTTATAACTCTGCTAAGAGGATTTTTGGAAGCCTGGGCATATTTAAGCCCCTGCTCCTTTCCCCTGGTCTTCTGAGGCTTCCCATTGCTGCTGTTGTTCTTGGGGTCATCTGACTTTTTCTGTAGAATAAACAGGTGTGTAACCCAAGGGAGTCCCAGGAAATGGGCAAAGGGGGTTACAGCCAGGAAATCTACCTATGAGTGAGGGTTGTAACCAGCGTAGGCTCTCTCCTGGGACCTAGGGTGCTTGGTAGGTGCCTCCATAAATCAGGATGAGGGGATGGTACAGGAAGAATGGGATGGTCTGTGGGGTGGTGAAAGGCTGGTCTCCCATGTTCTCACTTTTCTCTTCTTCATTCCTGTCTTCCAGACCCAGACATGAACCTGAAGCCTTACAGCCTGGTGCACCCTGTGGTGGTCAAGACACCCCGTCCTGTGGTGCTGTCACCGGACTGCATTGCACCACGGCTCATCAGGAACCTGCTGGACTTGCCCACCTCTCGCCTGGACTTCCACATGTGCCCAGCAGGTAGGTGGCAATGAGTGGTTGATATCTCCGGGGATGGTTTTGGAACCTGTGGCTGAATGAGGTAGAGTACACGTCTCCTACTTCTGAGGGCTGCTTTTCCCTTTTACCTCCTGCCATTTCTTAGCCGTACAGTGGAAAGCTAAAATATTGCTCCAAGAGGTTACATCTGTGGAAGCCTTGGTCAACCCACTTTAGGGAAGAGGTGCTCTTCGTCTTGGAAGTACAAGATGTGGTCCATGTGGCTCTTGGAAAGCACATGATTTCTCCTTTCAGCAGCTGAGTGTGAGGGTCTCTGTCTCCCCAGACAATACCTCGTGCCAGGTTATCTCTTTGGGCAGTGTCTGCAAGACATTCCCTCCAGTTTTTAACAGCGTCCTATCCCTTTGGCCCATAGGTAAGCCAGCTCTCCTTTCTGGACTCCTGGGGCATGGGGATCTTCTCCCTTGCGTTGAGAGGGTGGTGGTGGCATTGCCTTAACGCTCTGTCTGGCTCTTGCCAGAGATGAAGCCCCTGGCTGAGGTGGGATCAAGTTGACTTCACACCAGCTTTTCCTCCCCAGGAATGAGAGGATCCAGACTCAGTGCTGTTATCCCCTTTCTTCTGCCAGGGGCAGGTGGCTGACCTGCTGCTGCTGCAGAGGCTGCTGGGGAAAGGACTTTTCTCCCGTGCAGAATTTTCACAGGGGACAACTCTTTCCTTCTTCCTTCCTCCTCCCTTCTCCACAACTCTTCTTTCTCTGTGTTTCGAGTTCTCCCTTTGCCAACCGCATGACTGGAAAATGAGTTGATATATTTTGGGGTAGAGAGGGCAGCTACAGAGGTAGTAGAAAATCACTGGTTTGCTGAAGAAGGATGGCTTTGCAAATTTGGGCCACCGGGCTTCTTATCTGAGGGACTTGGCCATATATCCTGTCCTACTGAGCCCTCTGCAGGGCCCCCCTCACATTGCATGGGCACGATACTGCAGCTGGGAATTTGCACTGAGGGCATAAACTATGTTCTCTGCTGTTGTGGGGGAAGGAAGGTGATCTGGGAGCCCCAAGCCATTTCTCTTTGCTGCCTGCATTTTCCTTTGGAGGGAGAACAAGCCAGCCAGTGCAGAGTTAGTATAAGGCAGCTGACCTTCCACAGGAGCCTGCTGCCCCTGAAAAAGACAGATTGCTTTTCAGTCTCCAGCTCTACCTAGGAAGCACTTGTGCCACCAGGCAGAGGTAGCAGAGGATGCCCAGCCAGCCTGGGGCTTGGAAGAGCTGGAACGTGTTCTGAATCCAGTTCCAAACATCCCTTCTGTTAAATACATTACTTTATATCTATCATAGGAGGGAGCAGGTCCTACAAGCCTTGTTAGGCTCCCCAGTTGTGTTTTGGTGGCAGTGCGAGTAGCCGCCTAGGGCAGCAGATAAGACCCAGCGCCTGCTTCAGCCACGCTGGGCTGCAGAGCCTGAGGCTCCCAAGCGAGGTCTCGGGGTGTGTGGGTGTTGCATCCTCTTCTGTCAGGAGTTACCAGGGTCACCAGGCAGTCATCACTGTGACCACGCCAGACCTCGCTGTCCTGCCAGCTCTGCCTCCAGTTGTCTGTCTCGGCACCATCTCTCTGCTGCCTGGTGCTGGCTCTTCTGCTGGGTGCAGTCCTTCTACCTCCGGGCAGGGGGAGGTGGCTCAGGTTGCCACCAACAAAGGGAGGTTCAACTTGCCCCCCCATCTTCCTCCCACTTTCCCATGCCAAGACACACCCTTCTCTTGCTTCCTCAGCCCTGCTGCTCACTGGAGCCATCTACAAGCCCATGCAGCTCACAAACCCTGCAGAAAACCTACTTGGTAAAATAAAGTGATTATTTTTCTGCCATACTCTGTTACAGAGGGGCTGGGACAATGTGGCCGGGGAGATAATGGCTGTGAGCCGGCTTAGGCTGCTCTGGTTACTGCGACATAAGTGCTGCTCTTGCCCTGCAAGTTGTCTGCAGCTGTGATATCTTGCTTGTTCTGTAGACAGAAAGCTGCAGGAAATCCATGCCAATGTGTAATGTTGTATAATTAGACTTGCTCTCCAGAATCTATAAACACTGAACTTGATAAGCATCAGCGCGGCAGCAGACGTGCGGGATCTGAGGTAGAAAGATGTGCAAGAAGGAGCAGGGGCTGACGTCTCCCTCTTCATATCTCCCCTTGGCTCACAGAGAAGCTGGCAAAAGGGGATCCCAGTGCAACCTACGCTCAAGAACACCCTCTGTCTAGAACTGCCCCCCAGGACCGGAGGGAGAGTGGGCAAATCCGCGCGATCCGGGAGGCAATGGAGAAGGTGCTGAGCTGTTTGGTGTGGGGAGAGAGGGCCAGGATGGAGCACCCCATTCAGACTGGAGAGGGTGGGGGGCAGCTGGGAGGGGAAGAGGGAGGTTGGTGTGATAGAGAGGGAGCTGCTTGCTTGGGGGTTGTGTCATTTGGAGGGTGTTTTAGTCCAGGTGCTGTGGGTTTGTGGAGCAGCAGATATGGACATTTGCTTGAGTCTCTGTTGAGCTCAGGTGAAAGAAATGGGAACTAGGGATTCATGGGGGAGGTGGTGGGAAACGTCATATGCAGAATGACGTCTCTGCTTTCACATTCCTCATCTTCGCCAAAGCAGGAACTGCTTAGGGCAGACAGATAAATATGGGGATGTGGGTGACAATGATGACAAAAGGGATGTGAAGATGGGCTGTGGCTGAGTGAGGGGTCCGGCTGGCTCTTGGTTTGGGCTGGTGGTGATGGAGTGGGTGACCCTGCTCTTTAATTCTTCCCTTCCCTCTTGGCAGTGACTGTAAATCCCACATTTAATGGAATTACTATTGGAAAAGCAATGATATTTCACAGTATGGGGTTTGATTTAATGTAACTGTCAGGGGCTGGGGTTATTTTTTCTCCATTTAAATCAGTAAATCTATTCAATTTCCCTTCCAGAATAAACACTGCCTGCTAGAGCTGGGAGTTCAGAGTGTGAGGGATCTAATTAGATGTGAAATATACCCCATCGTTATCCATGTCGAGGTCACAGAGAAGAACGTTAGAGGACTCAGGTAAGAAGAGACAGACTGGCATGGATGAAGGGTATCATGGGAGGAAAGAGAAGCCCTTGTGTCTGCTCAGAGGGGAGAGACAAGGATTGGGGTGAGAGCTCTCGCTGTGTCTACATTGGGGCTGGCTGCTGTCAGGAGAAAAAGGGCAGGAAAATTGGCTTTGTGTACGTGTGAGGGAATTCCTGGGTGTTTCTGCCGCCCCATCTCTCTACGCCAAGGGTAACGCTCATCCCCGTGTTTCCCCAGGAGCTTGCTGGGGAAGGCGGGCCAGCGGGACTCGGAGGTGCTGAAGGTGTGCCGAAGTGCGGAGCGGGCTCTCCACACTCTGCCGTGCTCCTGGGTCTGCGTGGAGCCCCACGCCTGGAGCCACGCCGAGGAGCTGCCCAAGGTGGTTCGAGGATGCATCTTCCAGGAGCAAATTCGCCCGCTGTGGATCGAGGATGGTGACGACTGAGCTGGGGGTAGCAGAGCGGACATTGCTAGCTACTGTCCCCAAGAGATGCTCTCAGAGGTCCCTACCTCCCTAAGCTCCTCTGGGTAGCGTATTCTTCCTCCCCAAGGGGATGCCAGCAGCAAAGGCCCACAGGGGTAGCCTTTCTGCTCCCCTTGAGGCCACCAGGAGCTGGGGAGGAACACATGCTGCCTCCCTTGTCTGAGCTGTCTGTATTTTATCGGAGAGACATCTTCCACCATCACGGTGGAAGCCACTCTCTCACGGGCTGTTTCCCCATCACCTTGGGCTGCCCTCATCTCCGGTATGGGGTCAGACTGCCAGATGGGAAACATAGGGGAGCTGTGGGATCAGGCTGTGTAGGAGCATTTCTGACACACATTGGAAGCCCTTCTCCAATCACCTTCATCTCCCCTGCCCTGTGGCACTGTATGCCCTGGGTCCCCTTTTCCCCATCTACCTCGCCTCCAGGCCCCACGGCACAGGGAGCATGGCTCAGATGCCAGTGCCCTGCCACAGCTGGAGTGACACTAAGCTCACGACAAAGCCTCGTTTTACAGGAGCTGTATTCTTTATTGCCTGTAAATTATTAATAGAGCCTTTTATTGGCAAACCACATATAAAGCAGAATTAAATACCATTCATAATGGGAATGGATGGCAGGCTGGGGGCTTGTGTGTAACTGGGAAGGTTCAGGTGATGCATGACGGGGTATTTTTCTCCTCCCTTAGCTGAGACCCAACTGCCCAGCCCTCCAGGGGAAGGAGGGAACGCTGCTTTTGCTGTTGTAGGACAGCAGGAGGTATGGGGAGAGAAGGGGCTGAGTGTGCCACAGACCATAGCCCCCTCCCGTTTTTACTTGCCCCATTTTTCAGCCCCTTGCTTCTTCCCCCAGGGCTGATGTTGGCCAGGTTGCTCCAGGAAAGCCAGGGAATAACTCGCTTGATGTGTCTAGCTGAGGTCCCTAGAGCTGCCTCTCCCTCTGTGCCCTGGTTATCGTGAAGTTATGAGCCAGCTTCCTCATCTCCCTGGGGGATACCAGTGAGACAGCCCAGCCACACTGCCTGGAGAGTGGGGGCAATGCCCTTCCGATGGAGGCTGTTCTCACCCCAACACGGGATTGAGGGTGGGTTCAGACTCGGGCAAAGGGAAGAGGGGGGGTTTGGGTAGCAGCAGCTGTGCTCGCCCACCCTAGCACAGTCCTGACTCCTAACCAATAGCTGTTATCAGCCCCTGCTAGGGGCGGGGCCCATGCCATGGAGAGGTGGTGAGTGTGGTGGTAGCTGGTCTTTCCTGGGGCGTGCAAGAGGAAAATGGAGTCTGTGGTTCTGGGAGGCTCCGTGGGGTATGAGACCAGGCAGATGGTGGAGTCCACTGATCCTGGGGTCAGTGGGAGAAGATGGGCAACCAACACCGGAGTCACGTCCTCTCTGTGTCCTCCTCGCCCCTGTGATTAAGGCATTGCTAGTGCCATGCACTTTTGAAGCTCTGAGAAAAGATTAACTTGCTGATCTTCACGGGTCCCCTGTGAGATGTTATTTCAGGCTCAAAACCAGTTGCCTGTGTCTTTTATGAGGATAAGAGTGAAGGGGGGAGGAAAGAAAATGAAAAGATTTTAACCTACAGTCACTAAAATGTAGAGCAAAGTCCCAGCTCTGCCCTGGAGCAATGCAGCTCTCCTCCTAGGGAAGGGAGAACGGTGTAACACATGGCTCCACATGAAAGACCCCAAACGACTTCCACACCAGGGGATGAAGCCTGAGCATCCACACCTAGCCAGCCCTCTGGGAGGGTGCATGCCCTGCAGGCAAAGTAACTGGGACTCTTTTTGAGCTGATGAGAAGACAAGTCCCAAAGCAAACTCCCATCCACCTTGGCATGGATTTGCAGATTAGAGTTTGCATCTTTGGAGGGGGGAAAAAAGTAGCTCTTGAGTACCCAGGGGAACCTGTGAAGCACTCTGGTTCAGGGCTTGCCTCCTGCTGGCACTGGGAACCATCTCCATCCCTATGGCCTAGGCTGAGGGTGGTTAAGAGCAAGCCTCTCTATTTTGGGTAGTCAGGCTGTGCTCCCAGCTTGGCATTTGCTAGTCCCCCCCCAAGTAAACAGATGGCCCCCAGGCACCTCCCTGTTGTCAGCTGGAGGGAAAGGCAGGCAAAAGAAGTTTGCTGGGACTCAGGCTGGTGCTGCCCAGCTCTCCAAGCAGCAGGTGGCACTGCCTCACCTGCTCCAAGGCTTCTTCCAAGCCCTCTCTTTATCCATCTTGTCTCCCCTGAGGCTTTTGAAATCCAGCTTCAACTTGTTCTGGACACGGGTGAGAAGCTGGGCAGAGGGCTCCAAGGCAAACGCAGATGACCTGCCCGCTGCCCTGCACACCCCAGTCCACCTTCTTTGTGCCTCTGGGGGGGTGGCTGACTGCTCGGAGGAATGAGTCACGGGTTAGGTAACGAGCAGAATGCAATTAACAGCCCTGGGCACCAATTACCAGCTGTAACAGCCTTGTGCAAGCCCCTGTAACAAGTCACCTAGAGCAAGATTTCTGCCTCCAGGGAGGGGATCAACAAGGCGGCCATGTGTGTCACCCTGGGAAGTCACCAGTTCTTTCCACGCTTCCCTCCTGCCCCAGTAGAGCTGCAGCAGTATGGGGTGTCTCTCCCGTGCACCTCCCCACCTGCAACAGAGGGTCAACCAGCTCCACCCCAGGGCAGGATTGGCCACTGAATGCCCCCCTCACCCCTGCCACCCCCAGAAGAAAGAGATGTCTCGCAGCACAAGAAGGAGGTTGTGCCCACCTGGTTCGTACATGACTGGGTCTGACCTCTTCTGCTTCCCGGCACCGCGCTCTGTACAACGTAGCTTTGAATCGTGTTTGTCTCCTGAGGACATCACTAAGGATCCTCTGCCTGTGTCCCCCTTTGCCTCCCAAATGATCTCTTAGGCCAGGACTGGGAGGTGGCTGCAGGATGCCTGGGAGCTGCGGAAACTGCTTTTACAGCTGCGTGGGGCTGCTGGCGTGTGGCTGAAGCACTCAGGTTAGTTTCTGTTTCGGGAGCAGTGACCAGCTATGGGAGCAATCCCGGTATCTAGCACAGAGGCAGCGGATGGGTCATACCAGCTTCATATGCCTGCAGTAATGTAAGGTCCAGAGGTGGACGACTCCCTGTCTGCCCCAAATCTGTGTAAGAAAGCACCGCTATTGAAAAGAATCTAAAAATAAAACCTGCAGGGACCCTCCACAGGGATATGGGAGATGCTCTGGAGATGTTCCTGCTTCAGGGGAAGGCTAAGGGTCTTGGAGACTCTGAGAAATACATGGAAGGAAGGAGGAGAAGTGAACTCAGTGGTTTCTTCCTTACAGAAAAAAAACCCCTTGTAGTCAGGGAGAGTGCTGGGGTGAAGGTGTGTGTAAGAGGCCAGGGAAAATGAACACAGGGGGTTAGCCCTGCAGGGAGGTCATCTTCCCAGAAAATGTCTGTGTCTGGACACATGGTGGGAGTGTGGAACAGAGGGACCCTGATCCCTGCCCTGACCCCCTTTTCTAAGGTCCCATGATCTGGCGTGCAGGGCCTTTGCCTCATGGTGCTATGTGTCCCCCCCTCACTTCCCCTGGGCTCCCATCTTATTACTTTTTTTTTTTTTTTTTTGGTATGCAGAGATTG
>JAAGNO010022145.1:20477-42713 GCA_033439905.1 Ceryle rudis
CCTGCCTGGTGCCGCCGAGTGTTTTCCCATCACGCAGCTCTGCCTTGCTGGGTCATCGAGCCCTTTTAGCCTTTGAAGATTCCCCCTGCTTCACTGCTATCCGACGGGGCTGTTGTCTCTTTGGCTTTCTGGTCTTCACCCACGCTATTCCTTGGCCACATCCTACTCAGACTTTGCTCTCAGTTGGTCCTGCCCCTTTGGAGGCTTCGAGAAGAGCGCACAGCTTCACGTGGAGGTACAGGAAGAGCTTGTCCTTGTTCAAGACACTACTGGCTGTGGTGAGAACAATTTGGGAGCTATGGGTCGTCGGCTCATCCATGGTCTCTCTGGAGCTGCAGTCTTCCTTGTCAGCGTGGCTCTCCTCTCTGTGAGGCACCGTGGGGCTCAGGAAACGGCTCAGTACCCAGGGCTCAGGGAAGGGATGTCGAAGAAGCCAAAGCAATGGAGCAAAGCAAGTCCAGAGGGAGGTGGTGGCAGGGAGCAGAAGGATCTGAAAGTCCATCCTCTGGAGGGATACAGGACTGATGGAAGCCTGACGCTTGGGGACATTTTCATAGCTGTGAAGACAACAAAGAGATTTCACCAGAGCAGGATGGAGCTGCTCTTGGACACATGGATATCCCGCGCCAGAGAGCAGGTGAGCGTATGGATTTGGATGAGAGAGGCGGTTGCTTGGTAACGGGACAGGGATGGGGGGGGGGGGGGCAAGGGGATAAAGGCTAAAGAAAGGGGAGGCTGGACAGTGCAGTCCCACCCAGTACTTTGCCTCTTTTTCCCTAATTCTCACTTCTGTTCACATTGAAAGGGAGATGCTACCCAGCAAAATGTTACACCGGTAGCTGCTTCATGGGATAGGCTGGCAGAGAAGATGAATAACTTGTGTGGGCTCTTCCCATGAAGGCTGGGAGGATGTCTGCTCTTAGCAGGCATCACCTGACCCTAGCCTATGCCCAACTCTTTCAGCTTGAAGTGTAAAGGATTTAATTTCCCTTTTTCTTTTTTTAGCCCAGTAGCACTCGGGGGGTGCAGACTGCCTGGGCCACACCAGCAGACTGAGAGCACAGACCATCCTGGGTCTATATGAAATGGTGGCTTTCTACCTTTTAGTGCCATGACTTTGCTAGGTTTCGAGTTGAGTGGCTCCCCGTGGCCCTCGATCGGGATGCCTGCATTGTGCCTGGGCACCCTTTGCCCCAAGCTGCTGTGGTGCAGCGTTCAGGAGAGCAAGGCAGGAGGACCTGGAGGACCTCCCAGAGTGCAGGAGGGGGGGTTAGAGCCCTGTTTGGTCCCCAGCACATCGGGACAATCCATTCCTTGCTTTTTTGGACAGATCTCACGTGCATAATCTTGAGGAGGTGTGGATGTATTTTTTTGCTGTTGTTGGTTGTTTGTTTTTAACTGGGGGTCTGATGTTTCCACCTTTTGCTAAAGCAGCGTTTGGAGAGTTTCCTTCCTGCTAGAGGAACTGATGTGAGGCACCACGTTGGTGGTGGCTGTGCAGACAGGCTTACTGGTGGGCAGAAGTACTCCCCAGAGCCCACATACTTCTCTCCCTCCCCTGCAGAGCTGCTCCTTAAGAAAAAAAGCAATCCAGTGACTGTCCCCAAAGGGTGGGGGTTTTTTTTGCCTCTGCCTGTGTGTGATAAGTGCCTAGAAGACAAATTCAGGCCTCAGCAAGGAAGAGTGATGGAGGTGGAGGTATTGGGTGGGAGAATGCTTGCA
The DNA here is from genome assembly GCA_033439905.1 of Ceryle rudis. Lineage (NCBI taxonomy): Eukaryota > Metazoa > Chordata > Aves > Coraciiformes > Cerylidae > Ceryle > Ceryle rudis. The sequence goes on from JAAGNO010022145.1 coordinate 22,200, forward strand.
GCAATGCAGGGTTTTCTGGGTAAGGGTGGTTTTCTACTTCATGGTGCTGCAACTGTCTGGTCTGCTGTGGTTGTCACAGGAAGCCACGTCCTATTTTGAGCGCGCTTCCTCTCCTGTCTGTGCGTCCCTCTCAGCATCTGAGATGCCCTGCTTCCTCCGCCAGAAGCATTTCTCCTCTCTGCCCAACCTCAGCCCAGCAGCTCTTTGGAAAAACCAACCCCGATCCTAATGCGTGACGGCACTTCCATTAAGATATGATGACTGGGGCTCTTGGAGCGCGTTTTTAAGGAGCAGCTCACCTTTCCCTCCTCATGCATTTGACAAGCAGGCTCTTGGCCATTCTGCTGATGACAGGAATTAGATACTAGCTCCCCAGGTTCTAACCCTCTCTGTTTGGCAGGCAAAACACGTCCAAACCTGGGAAGAGGTGCTGAATTTCCCATACTGCTGCCAGCCTGTAGGAAAGCGTCATGGACTGAGCAGGAGAATAGGAAGGAAGGGGTAGGGTGGGAGCATCTGTCGTTTTTAAACAGTGTTTTTTTCATTGTTACCAATTTTTGTTGCAAGCTCAGTGTTCCCCTCCTCTCCGTTCCCCCCCCTCATCAATTTTCCGTGTTTTTCTTCTGCTTTTTTTTACTAAATGGCCTTGAGGGCAGGGGAGTGGGGGTGGAGTGGGAGGTAAAGAGAAGTACATGAAAGTCAAAAGCTTTTTTTTATTTTTTTTTTAATATACTGCTGCTGGAGGGGTTTTTTTTGGAGGCAGGGAAAGGGGTAGTTTGGAAAAATTGACAATATAGAAACCTTGCTTAGCAAGAAAAAAGACAGCTTTCAATTTGCAAAGGACACTTAATTGTGATGGGGCTGGGGATAAGTCACCAGACCTCCTGTGATCAAAACTTTATGGAGAGGCATAGGCTTTAAGAGCCAGTCCTGGAGAGATCCAGGTCTCAGAAGCCCTGATGCGCAGAGACTGCCTCCTCCTAGGGCTGACCCACCGTCTTGCTGTCTTACTCACCCTTACTCATGGCTGGAGATGGATTCAGTGGGTCCTTCTCTGCAGGTGGCCAACAAGGAAACATCAGCAGCTGGCTGTGCTGCTGATGCTAAGCCTGGTTTCAGAGGTGATTACCTGTATGGTGTCCTCTGGAGGAAGCAACCCAAGCCCCACAGGTCAGGCTTAGGTGACTGCAACAGGAGGCAGGAACAGCTGTGATTTTTATCACTAGGACAGACTGTACAGGAGCCAAATTAAACGTCCTCTATGTTGGACTCTGTCAGGGTAGACAATAAGAGAGAGAGAGATTTTCCCTGAAACTGCACAGTTGAAAGAGATGGGAAGATACACAGATGGTGAAAGATGGGAATGGGAAGGGTGAGGTGGGCTCTCTTCACTGTACCATGCTCCACCTCTGAGAACCAATCCACGACAAACTTTTCACCGGTGTTTGATGTGAAAATCATTTCGGCAAAAGGCCTTTACCTCAGAAAAGGTTTTGCATAACCAGAAGTGTTGGTTTTGATGATTGTTTAGGCCAGACAGCATCTTGGAATGGCTTATATTCTTGACCCCAATAGTTTTGATGGAGATAAGTCTAAGCTTCTGGTCTGAAACGGGATTTCGTTCGGCAGCTTAAACTAAAGATATCCAGCCATTTGAAATGAAACCTTTGAATGACCAATCGAAGGTTCCTGGACTGTCTTTCACATTTTCAGGGTTGTGAACACACTGTAAATTTTGAACCTGTTTTATGGACAGGACACAACAATAACCTGCTGAGGTGTTTGCATTTTGAAGGGGGTTTCTTCCTGGAGCTTGGGAGATGAACAAGGTCCTGGATTGTCAGATTCTACATCTTTATGGCAGAATTACAGAATGGTAGGGGATGGAAGGGACCTCTGGAGGTCATATAGTCCAATCCCCTTGCTACAGCAAGGTCGCCCAGAGCAGGTGGCCCAGGACCACATCCAGGTGGATTTTGCATATCTCCAGAGAAGGAGACTCCACAGCCTCCCTGGGCAGCCTGTTCCAGGCGCTGTCACCCTCACAGCAAACAAGTTTTTTCCTCATATTCAGGCAGAACTTCCTGTGTTCCAGCTCGTGCCCATTGCCCCTTGTCCTGTCACGTGGCATCACTGAAAAGAGACTAGTCCCATGCTCTTGACATCCACCCTTTAGATATTTATAAGCATTGGTAAGATCCCCTCTCAGTCTTCTCTTCTCCAGGCTAAACAGCTCCAGGTCTCTCAGCCTTTCCTCGTAAGAAGGATGCTGCAGTCCCATAATCATTTCCTTTTCCTGTTTTTCCCTTGCTAGGCTGCTTTCCCTGTTTGGGGTGAGGAGGTCTCAAAGTCTAGTGTTTATTCATTGCATGAGCTCTTGTGTTCACGGAGCCACCAGGCAAAGCCATCTGACACCAGTGGCTCCATGTCACTGCTAGCATTGCTGTCCAGCAGACATCCTTTCCCACCCAGACATCTTCAATCTTCACTTCAGAATGGAGTGTCTGTAGCTTTGCTGAGGGACACATGGTGGCAGTCACTTGGATGCTGGCAGCAGCTTCTCTTCCAGGTTGCCTACTTTCAGGGGCACGAGGGATGGAGAAACAAGGATGCAGGCAGCTGCCTGTGCTATTGTGATCTTCAGGACAGAGCCAGGGCACATACTCCAGCACCTCTGGAATACTGTAGCCTCACGTGCCATGGAGGTCAAAGTTTGGGAGAGCCAGAGAAATCAGCTTTGCCTGGTCCCCACACTCAGAGCCTTCTTATTTTGGACAGCGTGGTGTTCCCCGTGGTGACAATGTTCCATCATCCTCGGGTTCCCACAGAAACAGTTTGGGTGTCTGCAAAAAACATTTTCCACCTTGTTTCAAGAGGAAATTGGGAACCTTGGAATATTTTCACAAGTAGAAAATCTGGGAGAAGATGCACATTTCTATTTTAAGTCCATCAGATATGATGTTTGTTAGACGCATGATTTCCAGTCAGTTTTATATCTGTAAGCAAGTAATTGCCAGCAACAATGTTTCTGGGTTTGGGGTTGGGGTTTTTTTGGGGTGTTTTTGGGGTTTTTTTTTGGAAAATGTAAGAAAGTTTCAGTGGTTTCAGACTTATTATTTTTTAAGATGAAGTATTTGTCATAGTGGAAATTTCTGGCTCTGACACACTGATGAGGGAAATCCCATGCCACTGACAATCTCTGCCTTGCCTGAAGGTAGTGACATGGTCCCCTGACCTAGAGTGACTCCTTTACCTGAGACTTGGCTAATTGCTTCTTGTCCCGTGATCATTTTGAAAGTGGTTTTAATTAAGAAACTTTACCAGTGGGGTGAGGTAGGAACGTGTGCATGGCGTGTTGCTGCAGCTCAGCTGTTGGAAGGTAATTTGTCAAGTTGCCGTAGCATGTACATTTGAGATAACGAAACCATCCTGCTGTCTCTGCTTGAGCCAGGTTGGGCTCTCAGGATCCTTCATTGGCTTCTTTTCATACGCAGAGCATTTCTCTTGCCACGTCCTCCTGATGCGGGCATATCTCCCAGATGCTGGGTGGGTGTGGAGAGACATAGAGATTCCTGTCTCCTCGTCAGAGCCTTTGGGAGCAATGACAGCTTGTGAAGCTGTCATCTGCCTGCCTCATCCCCTTTGTCCCTGCCCAGGTGCTGCGTTTAACCAGCCTGTGGGCAGCTGGTGGAAACACTGTTTACGGCTTGTGACTCCTTTTTGATTTCATGAAAGCTCATTTTCTGCCTGAGGAAAGCTTTTCTCCACCAGCCTTGATCCTCGCCTGGCCCTGAGGAGGGGGAGATGTGCTACATAATGACAGTGAGGGGGATTAGAGAGGCCTGGGGGTGGAGGAAGAGGAGGAGGCGGGGAGCAGCAGGGGTCTGTGCACGCTTAACACAGAAACAGTTCTCCTTCTAACCCGAGCATCCTTCAACCACAGTGCTTTCATTTTTCTACCATCAACACCTAATCCAGGGCGCTCTCATCCCCTCGATCAGTGTCATGGGTCCCTTTCTCCCTGTTCCAAAGGTGGCGAGGGGTGGAGGGGAGATGAAGCCGCACAAGTGTTGAAGATTGTGCTGTTCAGGAAGACAGAGCTCGGACATCCCTCTGCTCAGCTGCTGCCTGGGTGGGGGGTGTGGCAGCAGAGAGGATGGAGTGGGGTGACCATGGCAAGTCTGTCCAGCTGGGTGGAGAAAGGGGTGAGTGGCTGGGAGTAACACCAGCTCCAGCCCTGAGAGTGGCCTCCTTTTCTTGTTTCCCCAGACCTACGTTTTCACTGATGAAGAAGATGATGCCCTGGAAAGGAGAATGGGTAACGACCTGTCCTATAACACCACCTCCACACTGCCTTCAGTCTCTAAACTGCCACAGCCTTGGGAGCGGTCCGACTTAAAGGCTGGCTCTCCTATACCAGCACTGCCTCTTGAAGCACACCCCTTATCATGTCCCATGGGAGGACCCCCAAGCTTCAATGGTGATGATTTGGTTTAGTTGGTTTACCCCAGGGCATGCAGCCAGCTAGAGCCAGGGTGCTGTCTGCCTTAAAGCACCCATGGGTGGAAGCAGCCCATGAGAGAACCCTTCAGTCCCTGCACCCTCGCTGGCAGTGGGCAGCGTGAAAGTGCAGTTGGCAGGTATCCTAGTCTTGGCCAAGATGCTTGGCTGCCTCCTGGTGCGGGAAGGATGGAACCCATAATGATATGGGCTCAGCTGTGGAGGGCCACAGGGAGGCTGGCTGTGAACAAACCCCTTCCCTCCCACCCAGAGGTTATCCTTCTGACCATGAAAAATGGGCCAGCCCTGAGACACAGCTTTCTCTTTCTTGCCAGGCAACCACGTGGTCTTCACCAACTGCTCTGCTGAGCACAGCCACCTGGCCCTCTCCTGCAAGATGGCTGCTGAGTTCGATGCCTTCCTGGCCAGTGGCCGGAGGTGAGGCAGGGCTGCTGTGGGAGGGACCCCTGAGAGGAAGGGGCAGCTCTTATCGCAAACCTCTCGTGTCTTCATTCCTCTTTCCTCCCAGCTGGTTTTGCCATTTGGATGATGACAACTACCTGAACCCCTGGGCCCTCCTGAAGCTCTTGTCCTCTTACTCTGCGACATGGGATGTTTACCTGGGGAAACCCAGTCTGAACCGACCCATCCGGGCATCCGAAACTCTGCCGAACAACCGGACGGTACAGCCTCTGCTGGTGCTCCGGGGACCAATGGGTTATTTTTAGTGCTCTACCTCATCGGCCATAGATGTACCCCAAGGAGAGACAGGTCCCAAGAGCAGCAAGCAACAGATGAAAAATCACCGTTCTTGTCTAAACATGGTTGTAGGTGTTGGCTCGATCTGATTTACCTAAGGGAAGAGTCCCATGTGGCCCCTGCGCCTTTGGGTACCTGTCTGCCAGGGGACAAGCCAGCCTTGGGCAGCCTGCCTGCTGCTGTCAGCAAGAACTTGGCCACTCCAAATATAAGGAGGTTAAAAATCCCTGCTGTACAGCTGGCAAGTCCTTCTTCTGGGCAGCAGTCAGGGGTCTGGGTTGACAGTAGGGCTGTGTTTATCCTGGCATCAAAGCTGGCTTTCCAGCATTCCCATCTCAGGGAGCATGGTAGCATCTGAGCCTCTGCCATTGATTTTCTCTGCCGTTTCTCTCCAGAAATCTGTACGCTTCTGGTTTGCCACGGGAGGGGCTGGGTTCTGCATCAGCCGCAAGCTGGCAAACAAGATGGTGCCATGGGCCAGGTGAGCTGAGCACCTGGTGAGTATGGGAGCCTTTGAGGATGGGGAACACGGCCACACATTAATTCCTGGCGCTGTCAGATGTGAATTGGTGTATGTGGTGTTTGCAAGAGCGCCACGTGCTACACATCTGCAAGCATGTGGGACTGGAGGGATGATTTAGTGGGTGGGTCTGCCACCTGATTACAAAGAGACAAGAGCAGGGACAGCAGCAGATATCATCATAGGTTGACACACTCCCCTCTCTCCAGCTCTTTTTGTCTCTTGCTTATGTATTTTATGGTAGACCCAGACAGGAAGATGATCTGTGATCTAGAGTAAAATGAAAGTGGCATGGATAGATAACATAAAGTCTGCATAGTGGCATAAAGTCTGCCACTGCTGTATCAAAATGCTTAAAACACATTTGGGCTAGCTGAGGGGTGTTCTAGTAGACAGTGCTTCATACTGTGTGGCTGCTTCCAGTTGCAGAAGCCTTAAAATTTGGCTTAGCCCTGTCATGAAAGGATGACCAAGCATGTGGTGCTCCATTACAGTGGAGGCACGGATGGCTTATTGAGGCTGCACGAGACTGTCCTGTTTCTTCTTCCTCCTGGTCCTGGCCATGTGGTCCCACTGTTTCTCTTGTGCTGGCTTGTCTGACCCCTCAGAGACTCAGTGTAGCTCACCAAACAGGTGGAAAAGTGGCTTGGCAAAGTCTGCCAGCTCTCTGCATCAGCTCACCAAGGAGCTGAATACGTATCAGGGAGAGCACCCAACAACTGGTGGGATAGCATGACTGAGAGTGGTCAATGAGCACACACATCCCCAGATCGCACTCGGGGATTTCTTGCCTAGTTCCAAGATTTACTCTCGTTTTCAGTTAAGTCCTTCATTTATCTCCCACCCGAGTGGATGCCTGTATCCCCTCCCACCCTTTTCCTAACCCACACAGTCCTCCTCTCTTCCAGTGGCAGGAACTTCCTGAGCACTTCAGAGCTCATTCGCCTGCCAGATGACTGCACCGTGGGTTACATCATTGAGTGCAAAGTTGGTGGGCAGTTGCTGCCTAATGCGCTCTTCCACTCCCACCTGGAGAACCTCCAGCTCATCCCTGCCTCTCGGCTCATGAAGCAGGTGAGGAGAGGAAATGGAGCAAGAGAGAGGTGTGTGAGGAAGGAGAAGTGGAGGGGAACTTACAGGAATATTGCTCCATTGGTGGCACTCACATAGGTTGAATCGATCATCTGCTCTTTTGGGAAGGCTTTCCTGACAAATGCTTCTTTTGAAATAAGGAGCAGATGTTGCCTGCAGCACAGATGCCAGTCACAGTGCCCCTGGGGTCAGTGGTGGGGAGCACGTGTATGGAGAACGATGGGAGCATTGAGAGCATCCTTGGGGGAACGTGGCACAAGAACAAGCAGAAATGATGATTGATTAGGGTAGGGGCTTTGATAGGGTACCATGTCTGCTTTGTATGGGGAGATAGCAAGGTGTGTAGGGGGCTATGCAAGACAAAGGACTCTTGCGGTAGACCTTTATGGGAAGGAAGACAGGAGAGACGTGGAAGTCAGAGGCCAAACCATCGGAGAAGGAACCAGAGTGGGAGCTTCTGTTGCCCAAAGCAAGTTCCTCGCTCCTGAACTCACCTCATCCTTCCCTCTCCTTTCTCACCACCCCTCTCTGCAGGTCACCCTCAGCTACGGTGTCTTTGAGAACAAGCTCAACGTTATTGAACTCAGAGGCCCCTTCTCACCCCAAGAGGATCCCTCAAGGTACGTGCTCTGGGTGTTGCTGGGGTGTGAGCCCTCAGAAAACAGGTTGGGAGAGAGATGCAGCCAAATGGGGTGCATAAGTTTCAGAGTGAGGGACAGAAGCTTTGCAGTCACATGGCTTATTGGGTGAGGGACACACCAGCATTAACCTGTTTGTAAATGCTTACAAACTTTCCAAGCCTTTTTGGATTAGTGAGAAGAAAAAGCGTATCAAAACATTTTATCTGGACAATTCCCGAGCCAAAAGCGTTGCCATTTATTTCACATTTTGAGACTGAACCAGCTAACCTTTTACCTCTGGGATTGGAACAGAAATGTTCTTTTAAACTCAGGAAATTCTGCTGGCTTTTTCATTTTTTGCTTTGCTGAGAAAACTGAAGGGAAAAAAGAAAAAGGTTCACTTCAGGCTGACTGCAAACTAAAGTGTCCTTTGATTTGCCTTCTCTGCTTTCAGTGAACAAACCTGAAGTTATTATTTGCAGAGCATGGGTAGGAAGCTCCTGGCTGGAGATAGGAGGGGTGGGAAGCAGGTAGGCAATGAAAAGAGCATCAACAGAACCATGTAGCGGGGGCTGGTGCAGTGCCCATCTCCCTGCCCGTGATCAGGGTGAGCCATGGACTTAGGCTACATGGGCCAGAGCTGGATTCAGGTGTCGGAGGGAGGCTTGGCTGCTTAGCTTTGGTGAGAAAAGACATCTTGAGGTGAGCAACCAGTCCTGGAGCTCTGTAGTGTGGGGTGGGTGCCTGATACGGGACTGGACATGAGCGAGAGGTCTTCTATTCTCCAGCTGTGCGCTGGTGTAAAAACTGTCACCTGACCTTCCTTTGCTCTCTCTTCAACAGGTTTCGATCACTCCACTGCCATCTCTATCCCGACACACCCTGGTGCTTACAAGCTGTTGGCTGGTGATGCTCGAGCCTCAGCTACAGCGGGTCCCGGTGACACCCATCCACCTTGTGCATGTAGAAGGTGGGACACTGAAGAAACTCAGTGCTCCCAATTTCCCCTCTTCTGTGGTGGTCCTGGGGCTGTGCAACGGCTTTTTTGGTCCTTGCTGAATGAATACTAGTGAGGCAGAATAAGAGACAAGATCTATCCCAAAGATGAGTAACATAGACTGGACACACGGATGGGCTTCCCATCTGTGATGGGATACATGCAAAGGATGGGAGCAAGTGTGCCTTCCTGAGCAGATTAAGGACTGGGTAGTGACCTCTGGGCATCTGGGTAGAGATGGGGACCTCCTGCTGCTCCTTGCTGTGGATTCACCTTGCTGGACTAGAAAGGCCCTGGGTATCGGTAAGCAGTGCCCAAGTGAGGATGGCTGATACTGTGTTGTGGCTCCAGCCGCTCTGAACAGGCCCCCTTCCTCCATATCTGCCTGTGCTTTCCCCACAGCCCACCCTTGGCTGAGTCTCTGCTTGGTCTTTCTATAGAAATGGAAACAGCGACCATTTCTGTGCTGAGCAAGCGCTGGAAAAGCATAGTCCTTGCTCAGCAGAGGACAGATGGTCAGGAAGTGCAAAGAATCAGGAATCCTCTCCTCTGCCGGGACAAAGGAAAGGGTGTGGAGTGGGGGACCCAGGAGGACACAGACCGAGATGAGGATGGTACCTGCACTGAACATTGAAGGTTTGATCTTGTATGGCCCTGCGTTATTCTTCTTTTTACTTTCTTGATATGGGGTCAGGATAATCTCTTGCTCTAATTACCAAACTGTCGTCTGAGATTAGACTCCAACTCCTACCTGTGAGAGAGGAGACATGGAGGATTAGAACTGGTTGAAAGAGAGGAGAAAGGAAGAGATGGAGAAGGAGCGCTTAGGAGTGGATTAGAGGTTACAGCTTTATAATCTTCTTCATGCCCTAACCAAAAAAAAAAAAAAAAATTAAGTCGTGAAGGAATGGAAACAGCAAGGCAAAGAGCTTTTTATCTCTGCATTTCTTTCCTTCAGATGCGAAGAGCAGCTCTCTGCCTGCCTGCTGTCCATGCTGAGTGCAACAGGGGGAAGGAGCAGGCCCAAATAGGTTATAAGCTTTTGGGCATGTTTGTGGAGAGTCCTTTTCTCAGTGCAGAGCCTGGCATGAAAGCTGGGCAATTCTGCTTGCCGGAGAATGAACTTTGGCACCATTTTGGCCATGTACGCATGGTTAAATGGCTGGGGGAGAAAGTTTGAGGGAAAGCTGGAGGGCAAAGAGGCTGTTTCGAATGGCAGGTGGTGCCACAAACAGGTATTTCTCTTTAAAGAGCGTTTCAAAACACATTGCTGGGATCTGTGAAAGATTCCTGTAATCTCCAGATGAAAGGACAAATGCCCTTTCTCCAAAGAGCCGCTCAGCTTTGATGCTATTGATGTGACTAAGCCTGCTGCTAGTGGGCTGGAAGAGCCAAGGGCGACTATCACTGTGCTTTTACCATTCTGAAAACTGGCCACCCTGTTGCCTCCTCCTACCCCCCAAGCACCAGCATCTCCTACGCAGCATACGCGAGGTTTAAAGGCAAGGTGTCAGAAAGACCTTCCACCTCCGCAAAGGAGTTTCTAGAAATGAATGAGCACTGGAGAAGCAGGAAGCGGGAGCCTGTAGAGCTATTTTCCAGCCTGGTCATTCTTACCAGCATTTAATCAGCTTGTGAAGTAGCAGAGGGTCCTGCTTTCTTCTCTTGCATAACATGCCTTTGAACTGGAAATTCATCCTGAGCAGAGACAGGGGCTAGCTGATGCCAATGATCATTCCTTGAGTCATGTAAAACACTTGGCTCACACAGCCACGTGAACCTAGGAACCACGTGGCTCAAAACAGAGATGCCAAACTATTGGAAGACGCGTACAGCATAAAGAAGTCCTGCCCCACAGGGCAAACGGTTTGGTTTGAATTCAGCCAGAAGATGAAAAATGCTCCTGTGAGAAGAAATTAGAGTCTTAATTAGACTAAAATTAGAAGAAAATAGATCTACACTACCCAGCTATCTTCTTTTTTCCCCATCCAAACTTTCAGTTGTTGTTAATTGAGAGCTGGAGTTAAAAAGCCAGTCCTATCTGTAGATGTCCTGCTGTCAGTCAAAGCCAAATGTGATTCATGTGTCCAGAGAAGGAGAAGAAACTGGTACTGCAGTTTTACTTCCCTGGGGAAAAGCAAAGATGAGGAACTGGAAGCCTCCCTTTGGATCCTGGCCTCAGCTGAATTGACCTGGTGCTTTCTGCATGGCTGAAGATCAGATGTTAAATGGGTTGAGTCTTTGAGTGGCTGTGTGGGGCCCAGTTTAAGACTGGACTTCATTGCTGGAGCAGTAAAGTGCCACTTCTGTGGAAAATGTCTTGTCTCATAAGGAAATGCAGAAGAGATGAGAAGATGTTTGGGGCAGGGTATCTCTTGGGCTGTGGAGAAATGAATGACAGAAAAATCTTGTTATGCCTGTGACAACAGTGCATTGGAAAGAAAATAGCTTCTCTGAGTCGACAAAAGAAACCAGGTTTTCTCTAAGAACAGAGAGACAGCTTAAGGGGACATTCACCACATGAAATCTGATCAACGTTAAAACCTGAGTTAAAATTAGTTTCGGGAATGGTTCCTGCCCTGGGGCTTGCTGTCAGATGTTGTGGTTTTACAGTCTCATTTTCCTAGTTTATTAAAATATTTAGCTGCTTGGGAAAATGAAAAACAACCTCACGTGAAACTTTTCAGAGGACTGTCTTTTTTAATTCTCCTTCATGATTTTCTGATGTAATAGTTCAAGTTTTTGGGTCTATTAATTTTTCTTTACTTTCCCTTTTTCTTTCTTTTTTTTTTTTTTTTAAATATCCCTCTCCCCCTTTCTCTCTCTCCTGATCCCTTTTCTTACGGCAAGAAAAAAACCTCTCCCCAGAATGAAAAGGGATGGAGATGTGGTCATTATATTTTACTAGGAAAAATGGGGTCAAAGTTAAAGGTGTTGGCACGACCCTGCTGTTGTACAACATTTAAGTGTAGTTCAAGGTTTCAAGTACAGAGACCTCTGCCTGCCCAGCACCATAGCAACCAACACTATTAATGATGTTTAAGCTGTAAACTGAAGAGTCAGAAAAAATAGAAGGAGGGGAAAAAAGCAGTTACAGTATTTGAATGTAATGTATTAAGTGAGGCTTTCATGTTAACAGTATCCTTTCTTCACTTTCCCCTTAGCTGTGAAGATTTTTTTTTTTTATAAGGAAACCACTATTTGACACTGAAAAAAATTGCTAATGACTCTACTTTCTTTAGGGGAAAAGAGAAATTACTTGAAATAGGTGGGAAACTGAAGTTGTTGCTAAAGACTTGAAGGGGGAAAGAGAAGAATAGCAATGCTAGACAATGCTTCTGTCTCTGGTGCCAACTCCTCTTAACAGCTCTGCTGCCAAAGAAAAACAGATTTCTAAGCCACTGTGGGATTTACCCGATGTGTACTCAGATCACAGCCTTCAGCTCTCTCCCCAGTCCTCTTGCTAAAGATGCAGCCTTCAAAAGATGAGCAGTTTATTAGGCAGAAGCCAAAAGGTGATCAATAGCAACAGGAAGAAAGGAGATTGAAAGGAAAGGAACCACCAAGAGGGGCCTTGGAGGAGACCATGGGAATTTCAGCTGTGCATTAAAAGTGCTTTTTGGGAACTGAGGAACAATAGTGGAAAAGGGGATGTTGCCTAGACCCCCAGCTCTGGATGATTTTGTGATCAGGACGACTGGAGTCCACTAGTGCCACAGAGGATGACAGCCTGTGGGTCAGAGTTCACATTGGAAGAGGTGGGATCAAGTTGGTTGCCTCTGAACCTCCTCTTTTTCTTTTATGTTATTTAAATAACACTCCAGGTAGGTTGATGTCTTTCCATCTGGCAGTTATACTCAATTCCTTACAGCAGATTTGTCCTCTTAATATCAATACTTCCTCTGCCCTTGCTTACAATGCAAGCTCTTCAGACAGTCCAGGGGCAGGATCAGCAACTCTTGTCATTCATTTATTTAATTCCTTTTGCCTTCAATAACTGAAAAATGCTACAAGACAGCTCACTTGCCCTTTTGCACCACAGGCCACCGGGGCTTTACACACCTGACCACACTTCTGAGGTGGGTGACTGCTCCATTCAGTAACTGCATTGGCACAGAGAGGCATGGACCGTGCTTATATTCTTCCTTGAGGCACCTGCCAACAGCTTGTGCCAGAGATGGGATCTCATACTAAGACCTTCTTCTGTTCCAAATACTACTTGACTTATAGCTCCACTGAAGAGGATGTGAGTGTTACCATAGACACAAGCAAGGCCAAGAAGAAGAACAGTATCACAAATGTACAGATAACTGTGTCCTCACCAGCTGATGCAGGAGTTTTTCCTCTATACTTTCTGCCCAATTACCCGGGAGGTTAAAGGAGTGCAGGGCTGAGCTGTTGTTGCTCAGCTGGCATTGCCTTTTCAAGGCTGTTCCGTGACAGCCTGAGATTTTTGTTTCTCCGTGTTTGATCCACCTTGGACTCCAAGAAAGCTGGGGAACTCATCTGTCTCCCTATTTGAACTGTATGTGATTAATTACAGACCCCAAGAACGGGCTCCTTGCCTATCTCTTATGTTTAAATTGCCTTCCAGGATTTTTCAAGGCTAAGGAGCCTCTTCAGATGTTACCTCTGACTGTGCCTTGATCAAGTCTCCCTTGGTTTTGCTGGGAGCTTCATCTAATTCATAACGAACTTGGACAACAAACTGAGTGCTTTGTATATGGATTTGCTGGCCCTGACCCTTCTGCTGCTGCTTGAGAAGAAGACGGTGTTGGTTTTAGCAACACAGGAAAAAGAAGTGCAACTAAACAGGGCAATTGGATGGGGAGAGCTGCTGCTATTCGGAAGCTCTGCTTTCCCCATTCCACCACCAGAAGTGGGGCACAGAAAGAATCTGCATTTGGTCCCTTTGGCTGTGGTGTATGGGGTGGAGGATATGCCATGAAATATCCAGCATTTACACTGGCAGAGAATCTGGTTTTGAGCCAAGGCTAACTTGTGTTTGGTGCTGCACAGAGAGAAAACTGGTACCTACCTCAAAGCACCTCCAAGCAGAGACAGGGTGGGGAAGTAGGGGAGGGCTTACAGGGTTGATGGGACAGTACTGTCACATCTAAGCAGGGGGAACAAAAGATGGTCTTTGGGACAGGGAGGAGCAGAGTTCAGAAGCAAAGATCCGTCTCCACCCAGAAATACTAGGAAGCAACAGATCTGAAGGATGGGTAACATAAGCACATGGGAAGAGAGAAGTGAGGGATTAAGAAAGTGGTTTGGATAAGAGAAAGAACCAGAACAAAACTCTACATCCACTTCATAGCTGTGTTGGCAATTGATGAACGCTGGCCTGAGAACCAGTACCTTGGGGCTTAGGGGTTCCACAAAAAGGGAGGAAAGCTGGAAAGGAAAAGGCAAGAACAGTTTTCCCCTATGCACACACTCAATGGTGGCCTGTGGCTTCTCATCTGTGGCTACGCCACTAGCATAGGACAAGATGGGGAGGCTGCACGTAACTCGTCTTTCACAGACACTCAGGGAAGCAGCAGACTGGGATAATGGGCAGGATGGATGTGCTGAAAAGACTCTGCCCCTTCCTCACTGCCCCACCTTTTCCACATTGCCATCAGCTTTGGCTGGAGTGAGGCCCCTTGCTTGTGATGGTGTTTCTTTAGTGTGCAGGGGAGAATGCTCCTCTCCTCTCTGGCCTCTCAGACAGACATGCTTCCCAAAGGCATGGTGAAGGGTGCAGACAGACAAGGTCTTGGTGCAGCTGGTAGGGAGAGCGGGGCCCCTCCATGCCCCCTCCCTTTCCCCCAGCATTCAGCTAGTGTTGGACAGTGTCTGTTTTTAGCAAAAGTCAGATTCAACAGCTGAGCTGATTTTCCAAAGGGACACATAAAACAAACAGCCTGCCATCTGCTCTATTGTCCTGGAATAGCGGCTTGGAGAGTGGGGGGAGAGGGAAGGAGGAGAATGAGAAACTGAGGTGGGGGGAGAGGGTGGGTCGGAGCGGGAGCAGAAGAGAGACGTCAGAAAGGGGAGTTAGGGAGGACATGGAGGGGGAGAGGAGGGTGAAGGGGGAGGCTGTGGGGGATAAAGAGTGGGAGAGAGAAGGAGGTAAAGAAAATGGATAGTTGTGTGAAAGCAGGGATATAGTGAGGGGAGAGGACCAGAAGCAGGGATGGCGGCAAACAGAGCTTGCTTGGGATCACCTTGGCTGGATCCCCGTCAGCACTGCAAGGCACAGAGATGGGCATCTCCAGCACCCCTGTCCTTGCTGAGCCAGAGCCTGACTGCAAAAGAAACAAACTGGACTTAGTGGCCTGGATAATCACTCTCCCTCCACCCACACAGCCCTGCCTGATGTACACCACCCCCTCCGCACTGGCTTTTATTGAGTGCTGCAGGGCAGGGATTGAACTCCAGGTTTGGCAGCAGAGTAAATAACAGCAACATTGGCCTCTCCAGCCCGGGGGGGAGGAGGGTTGGTTTTAATCAAAGGTAAATAACAGTCAGTATTCTCTAACCCTTAATCCAATTTCCTAGAACCGGAGAATAATGTTCCAACTTAAACACGTGGTGCTGGCCCACAGGAGAGGGATGTCTACTCAGCCAGCCAGCTGCTGGGCACAGCATAGTCAAGGACAGCAGAACTGGGGGACATGCCACAAGGCAGGTAGTTCATCCTGGCTGGCCTGGGACTGTGCTATTCTGTTCTGACTCTTCCTGGTGCAATTTCCTTGCCTCAAACATCCCAAAAGGTGGGGCTGGCTTGCTGGCAGGCAGCACATCCCCATGAAAAACATGCACCCAGTGGATAAGAGGCTCCCTGATTGGCTCTGTTGACAGGAGACTCGAGAATCAGTTGATGTCCCACATCTGCATCCCCAAAGGGCATTTTGCCTTCCACGGTGACGTGGAGAATGCTGATTATGCAGTTGTGCTTGCTGTTATATGGTCGTGGCAGAAATCACTATGGGTTTCTGTTACATGTTAAGTGTGAGCAAGAGTTCAGTGTTAGAAAGAAATGTTTGTATTGTTATTAGTCTGGTAACACAAGGGTTTGTGTGACTGGAGTTTGCACTCTGGTTTGGTTGCATATTAGAATCACAGAGAGTTAAGGAGGTGGTGTTACTGAGCTATGAGGAGGTTATCTAGTCCTGCAGCAGGGCCAGCCACCTTACACCACTTCTGTCAGGTGTTTTTCCAACCCCCTCTTAAAATGTATTGTCCTGGTCCAGACTATTCAGATTGGAAAAAATAGATTGCTGGTAACAAAGCACTGGTGCCAGGAGGTTTGTTCTGCAACTTGGTGCCAACACTGATTTGTAGATGCCCATGGAGCAACTCTGTCAGGCTCTTGGGCACTGCTTTCTCCTCTGTGGGGCAACTAATTTGCAATTCTGTGGAACAAAAATAGCCTGGTGAGTCCAGGATGTGTTTGGAAAGATGCAGAGACACATACAAGAGCTGAGGGCAGAGGAGGCCAGCTCCCTTCCAGCACTTTTATCTTACAAAATGACCTGCCAGCCCACTGCAGGGGCTTAAGCTTCTGTGGAGACAGAGCACCTGTCCACCCTGTGGGTGGACCGTGGTTTTAAGACCACTTTCAGACTAAGCCTTTAATAAGCCTTAAGGCCATGGAGAGAAACCTCTTCACCACAAGCTCCCCAGTGGCAACTGTGGCCCAATTCACACAGAACTCGTGTGACTGCCAACTCCTGGCCATACAATTTGGATAGATCAGGTGCAAGAGGGATAGACGAGTCCATCCTCCCATCTCAGTCTCTGTTCTTCCAGTGTGGATGCTGAGAGCCTGGGATCCAGCAGCAATGATGGCAGAGAGCACTCAGACACATTCAGGACAATAGAGGTTAGGAGTACTGACAGCCTAGCCCGAGGAGGAGTGGGGTCTGTCCTGTGCAGAGAGGCTTAGAGGATGGCTGATCCTTACAATGACCTATCCAGACAGGTCAGAAATGCAGCCAGAGATGCCTTATGTTCATTCAGCTGCCCAGCCATGGACACACAATTCACTGCCAGTCATCCAGTCCTGCCCTTAGAGAGTCCAGCCCCACTGCTGAAATTATTGTCAGGAGCAGGGAAGGGGAAAAACGTCTTTTGCATCTGCCTGTGTGTTTCTTTTTCCTGTGTCCAGCTCACTCGAGGAAGCACACTCCTTTTGTAACTGAAGTCCCCAGAATGGTCCCTGTCCTCTATGTCGGGGAGGGGCAGCAGGAGGAGAAGGGCTGTGGGGCCTGGGGATGGGAGGCGACAGGCTCCGATCAGCACCCTGGACAGGGACGGACCCTGACTGGCCCTGCCTCGTCTTTCTCTGCCTTCCCCTGCCTTTCTCTGCCTTCCCCTGCCTTTTTCTGCCTTCCCCTGCCTTTTTCGGCCTCCCCCTGCCTTTTTCGGCCTTCCCCTGCCTTTTTCGGCCTCCCCCTGCTTTTTTTTTCTGCCTTCCCTTGCCTTTCTTTGCCTTCTCCTCCCTTGCCTCATCTTGCCTTCCCCTGCCTTGCCTTTTCTTTGCTTCCCTTGTCTTCCCGCCGTCTTGGTCCAGGCTGGTGGGCAGCCTCCTTGTATAGTTCGACCCTGCTTTGGCTTGCAACTTGCACTAACCCTTTTTAGCTCTTGCTTAAGAATAAATACGCAGTGCTGTGGCTCTGTACGCATCTGCTCTGAAGCTATGGCTTAGATATGGGTTATTTTTTGCAGATAAATCCTCTTTGCTATCAGATTTGACATCAGGCAATCCCTCCAGATCCCTCCCTTTTTCCCTATCTGTCTTCCCCCTTCTCTTCCCTGCGCTCTCTTTCCTTACATCTGTGCTCTTCCCTCTATATGCCTCCCTCCCCTTTTGTTTCTCTATAGCCAGCTCTCAGTGAATATAATATCATCTGCTCACTTTCTGCTGCTCTGCATCTCCACATTATTCTTCATGTCTCCGCTGCCCTCAAATGTATGTATTTTACTGCTTTCCTTTTTGTGTCTCTTTTTCTCACTCCCTCTCCTGGTTGTTTCTCTCTGGTCATTTCTGAGAGTTTATCAGAGAGCCTTCTCCACCCTGGAGTTCTGCACGTTGACATCAGGCGCAAAAATACTTAGTATATGCTTGGGTTTTGGGACACTGATACAGCTGCTGGAGCTTGGCATCCTCTGCAGGAGACTTTATTGTTTCACACACTGCCCCTTGCCTTCCAGCTGATCTGAGGAGGGTCTTCCAGAGTAGTGGAGGCAGAAAGCAATCACAGAGAAGGAATTAAAGCTACAAGCAGTCTGGGAGGAAGCTGGAGTCACTGGCTGATGGATGGGTGGATTGGGTAGGGCTCTGATAAATAACATTTCTCATCTCTCAGAACTCTGATCTTTGTTTCCCTCATGGTCTGTGCCCACACAGAACAGCCAGCCTAGCAATGGGGCAGAAAGCTGTTGAGACATGGAGGGAAAGAAGAATCTTGCAGAGAGTTGTAGTCGGGACTCATTCCAGGAATCCAGTGTGGATTTCTGCCTCTCCACTATTCTTCTCAGAGTCCAGTCTGGGTGGCACAGAAATAATTTTTGGCTTCCCCCTGGGACCTTTGCAAACCCTGAGATATCCCTGAAGCAGGTTTCCAACACTGCTTCAGGACACCAGAAATGTGCGTTGGCTTATTTGGTAGGAGCTCGTACCTAGCAGGCAAAAAAACAGTCTGGGGGCTTCATTGCAACTTCCAAGTGATCCAGTTTGGGTCAAAGCAACCTCAGTTTTAGTTGGAGAAATAATTTTCATTTAAAGAAGCCCAGGGAACTCCCAGACTGATACTACTTTGGTTGGGATTTAGCCAGGGGCCATGGAGAATGGGATCCATGTCAACACCTTAGGCGTCTGGATTTCAGTAGTAAGAGGAATGGAAGGTCTTGGCTGCCTTTCACTTTTTTTGGTGCCTTTGAAAATGGGAGTCCTTGTGGCAGTGACAGACCCATCCACAGTTAAATGAACTGCAGCAGTTGGAGACTGAGTAGATGGGTTTGGGAAAATAGCAGTTATGTTCCACCTTGCTTGCTCAACAAGACACAGCATGGCATCCAGAAGAGCTCATGAACTGTTTGGAAGAGGCAGTGGATTTTCTGTCAAGCTGGTCTTGTCCTCTGTAAAGTGACATTTATATTTTTACCAGACAAAGTTTTTCTGGCCTGCCTAACTTTGGGTTAATAAGGAGCAGAGGCCGCCTCTGCATTGTCTGTGGCTCCACGTTTAGATGACTGTTGGAGGAGGAGAGAGTGCAGTGGTTTCAGCAGTGCTTAATGAAAAGCTGAGGGAGATGAAAGTAAAGTTTTTACTCCACCTTGGCCACTATCAGCTTACTTTTCACATTAACAAAGACCAGGGAAGAATGATATCTACTCATAGCTCCCTCCCTGGCAGAGAGCTGCTGTGCACAGCATTTCAAGACTAAAAGCAGTCCCAGTGAGGGTGTCTACGCTATGTGTTAGTCCCATGCTGAAGTCTTTTGAGGGACTGCATGTCTAAGCAATTTCAATGTCTTCTTCCAGTGCAGGAACTATTCCAGTTGCTGAGGCTACAGAACACCTTTGTTTGCTCCTTTAAAAAAACACCTCCTTCCTCTTAATTTGGTTTGGTTTGGTTTGGGGTCCTGTCGCTGTTCTGTAATATTTACAAAAGGAATTTCTTGATGGAAGTACTCTCAGGGCTCAGCTGCCTACCCATGATATGTGGGAGGATGTTTCTCCTCAGGGACTCTCTTCCAGGGCTCATCTGGGACTCCTCGCTGCTCCCTCAGGCCCCCTGGTACTGGCATGTCCAGCACCACTCTGCATCTCTCCCTCATAGGCCCCCAAATACCTCAACACAGCACCCCGGTCTCAAACCCACACCATCTCCCTGCGTAATCCAGTTTCTGCTACCTCTTTCCAACAATCACTTGCCCTGAACTGTAACCAGACCTGGTATTCATCGTTTCTGCAGCACTTGAGCTTGGAAGAAGCTCAGAGAGCACTGCTAATTGGTTCACATCTTATCTGTCAGGTCAGCATTATGCCTGCTTGAATGACTTAGATACCGAAGCACTAAGTGACCAGCATTAGAGAGGGACCTGAACTCCTCAGATTGTAATCTTGCTTTCTCTTTCTCTCCTCCACTGATGGCAATAGAAGGTGACCTCTGCAGTTCTAGAGCCCAGAGACAGTGTGTCAGGTTTTCTCCTGGTGTAAATCAACATGGATCTTCAGGGACTTCAGTTCCCCCCCACTCTGTGTACACAATGTGGGAGACCCACCAGCTGGTCTGAACCCAGATGTCCTGGGTCCAGGCAGAATGATCCCAGCCTTCCCTGCAGGCATCACCATGGTAGATTACGATAGTCAAAACACAGGGAGACGTCTAGGGGAGCTCTGGAGGAAGATTTAGGGTGAAGAATGAAGGTATGCACATCCCAGTGTGGTGAAAGCTCCCTGCCACTCAGAGCAGGTGAATGGCCAGGATGTTTTGCCCTAGCTCTGTGAAGACTCATTCAAAATGGCCAGACCACTGTCTCCCACCACAGGGTCAACCACCTGAATGGCACCAAGCCTAAAGGGAGAAAGTGTGCTCCTCCTTGGCTCCTTTCACCACACTTCTGATTTTCTTGCATCTTGGATCACAGGAGCAGGGGATGGACTTTTCTTCCCACAGAATTGGAAACTTCAATCCAAAAAGCCCCTGGGAGTCTCTGCCACATCTCTGCAGCAACACTCTCTAAGCGTGAGAGCAATGCCTGCATTCTCACACCCACCCATCCACCTATGCAGAGCCAAACACTGACACAATCATTTCAGTCTCAGCTTCCTCATCACACTGGCTCCTCTGGGGATGTGACCCAACAGTGACAGGAATTTATGCTGCTCGTGGGCTGGCTCATGTTGCTCTGGGTGTGGTGCCCACCATGGTGGGGTTGTCAGGGCCCAGTAGGGGCCAAGCCAAGACTCAATCTTCCAGGGGTACTGGGGGTGTGCAAGGCTTGGAGAGCCCAACCAGGCCAGGAATG
>JAAGNO010022145.1:42813-55387 GCA_033439905.1 Ceryle rudis
GGCCGGTAGGGGCCAAGCCCAGACTCAACCCTCCAGGGGTGCCGGGGGTGGGCAAGGCTTGGAGAGTCCAAACAGTCCAGAAATGGGGCCAGCAGAGGGCACTCCGATACCACCGCTCACCCGCTGGACCGGGCCCTCAGATGGGTAACGGGGCCACCCCAAAGCCCTACAGCCCTTTTCATCTTTGCCCTGGGTGTAGCAGGCAACAGCGATCAAGGGCAGCAGCCACTAGCCCTGCTTTCTTCACTGTGGGAAGGAGAAAATGGGTGAGGAGACTTAAAGGTAAAGGTGTCCCAGGAATCTCCCTGCTACCCATGTCTGCCTCCATCAGCTCACAGCGGTCCCACCATTCAGACATGGGTGGCGGATACAGTGCGTACAGCTCTGGGTTTTCCCCTCTGAGGCAATGGGTGCAGCATGGTTGCAGCATAAGGCAGCTGAGGGAAGGCATTGCCTTTCACTCCTCGGGACAACCGCTGAACCTCGGGCTCAATAGCAGGACCCATCAGTCCTCTTTCACAGCTGCCTATCCTGGCGTGTCCCTCTTGCTCGGGCAGACCAGGTCTAAGTATATCCCAGACATACACACCTTACAGACGGCCCGCTTGACTGTCACCATGGCTGACTTGCAGGTAGAAGATGGTTGAGGCTGGTCCCTTGGCAGATGAAAGGATTGCCCTTAATGGACAGGACAGCAGCCATTTCATCACCACTGCTCATGGCATGGGGAGGCCATGGCAATGGAGAGGGGCCGGGTGAAGCCCTGATTAGTCAAGACATCCTTGTGAGAGGTTCCTGGCAGCAGACTTTTCTGGAGAAAACTTTTGCACAGGCCACAGTGCAGCAAAGCCTTTGAGGAGATGCTGGCAAACCTTGCAGGAAGGTGAGGATCACTGCAGTGAGCCCTCTCCTGCCTCCTTAACACCTGGAAGCTCCTTGTGAACAGCTCAAGGAGTGCTGCACACCGGTGCAGGAGGGATTGCTAGTGCTGCACTCACAGCAAAAGTGAGCAGCATGATGCCTCACAGACATCGCTGGGCTGCAGCCATAGAATCAGAGGTGCTTGAACCAGCCTGCCTCCTTCTGCCTGGTCTCTGGACACCTTCCCCGTCATAAAGTAGTATGATAGTTACATAGGAAACTGGGATTCCCTGGAGCTCTTGGGGAGAGGAGGTCTCCCTGGCTTCTCTGCAGAGCCAGCAGGAGCAGAGCACCTTTGTACGTGCTCTGAGAGCCTGAGCGCCTTGCGGTTTTGCTGCAATAAATCTGGAGCAGCTATAAATCTGGAGCAGCTGGCTTAAGTTCCTCCAGGGTTCAGAAGAAAACACATCCAGCCTGATGTCTTTTGTTTGCCCACTCACTGTGTTTCTAATTGGAATGTTTGTAGCTTGGGAAATTGCTTCTTAGACTACAGTACCCACAATCCTTCACTAACAGCCCAGCCTAGCTGGTTAGGGCAAAGCAGAACCTAGACCTCTGAACTAGGTCTTGCCTTACCTGACCCACGCAGACCAGATGGAGGTCTTCACTCAAGAGGGGCCTACCAGCAGGTGCACTTAGTTCACTGGGAAAAGACTGGTGAGACCGGTGAGTGAGAAATCCAGCTGTGGTTCCCTACCTTCTCCCAGAGGCTGCTTCCAGACCATGGTCCTAGCAAGCAGGGTCTCTGAGTCTATTTCTCCTCCATTTCTGCAAAGCTCTGTTCAGAACCTTTTCTAAATGAACCCTGACGTCCAGTTTGGGAGAGATCACAAGGCAGAAACAACAAGCATAATGAACCATATTTAAAATGATATTTTTTTCTGCCTTTGGAGTTTGGTTAATTTATAATCTATAAAAGTCTCTGCATAATTGTATCTTGATTAAAATGGTATAATTAGGTGCTCTGGATCTCTCTCCCCTCTCCCTAAGATTATTTCTGTCTAATTGCTTTAATCTGTGTTTTCATGCACCCACTAGAAAATCAAAGCATGCTCCCATGAGGATGCGGGTGAGAGTGAATAAAGCTGACGACTCATTAAGTGCAGCAGAGAGAGGAAACTGCATCTAAATCACCACTACATTAACGAGGTAAAATAAAAAATCAAAACGAATCAATAACAAAGAGATAGAGGATTTAAAAAGAAAAAAAAACCTCAACAAAACAATCTGACATAGATTTTAATATTAATTAAGAACTTATTGAATAGTAAATTCTCTGTCGTTAAAGCCAACTTCTTCCACTGTTGATAGAGAGCAAAAGGTCTGGGAATTTTAGTTCTCCAAATTGGGGGCTGTTTTGTGGAGGGAGCAACTTGTGCAGAACACATCCCTGCTAGCGACAGAATGAAGTTCACTGAGGTGAGATTGAAGGCTGTGGGTAGGAAGGATGTCAGTCCAATCCAGCATTTTGAGAGCAGTGTCACAAATAGACTGGACTTGAGTAAGACCTGGATCAAACTCCAAGGAGACCAGCACCTGGACTCATCCAGAAGGTACTGACTGTGTGACTGCGTTGCTAGGGAGGCTTGATAAGGCCGTCAAGAGTTGACCAAGTCCATTCCTTGCTCTAAGACCAGAACAAATTCACCTCTCCTTTCCAGGCGACTTTCTGTCTTATGGTCAATGATGTTCAGGCTTCAGAGTCTGCCAGCTAGCCCCAGTAACCGACAAGCAGGGCACTTGTTTCCCTCCAAGTGAGAAATCAGGGAAACAGGGTATTTAAAAAAGCTTCTGGCTATGTATAAAGTTTATTAACATCTGCTCTAATCTCTTGAGGAGAAGACCAAGGCAGTGCTGTCTTCTGATCTCATTGCAGGGGAGACTAACTGTGCTGTTTGCTATTTGCCTAGCTCAAGTGAAAATTATTCCCACATATTCCAGTCTAGAGAGACTGACTTTTAGCCCAGATGTGATTGAAAAACTTTGTCACCAAGCTGTGCACAGCACTGTGTTTTTCCAGCCATGCTAAACAGCCCAGGCAGGGCACTGTATGGGTGCAGCCACTGTTCTGGGATATGGAGCTCTGCACTGTGTGGTACTGACATGGTCCATGGTAGAGTTTGTGATCCAGGTACCTAGCATATGTATGGATGAGCACCATGATTTAATCTCCAGTCATCACTGACAACACGATTTGCCCTCAGCCCATCCCTTCCCTCTTCACTGGAGGCAAGGAAAGCCAGGAAGAGAATTGCTTGACCAGTGAGTAAGAGCTGTTGTCTCAGCAGGAAGCTTCTCCCAGCTGCGTCCCCTGGACCCTGGCTGCAGGGCAATCCTCAAAGCTTTGCCCTGACTGAGGGAACACTTTGCTTCTGCTCCATCAAGTGGACACTTCAGTGCAGAGTTAGGGGCCCATATTTAAATGCTCTGCTGGGTCACTGCCTTAGAACAGGTCTTGGTTCCCCAGGGTTTCTCTGTCACCATCCCATGAGGACCAAACACAGAGGGAGGCTCAATGGTCATGTCAGCATGGCAGCTGACAGAATAATAGTGAAAAAGAAAGGAGGATTGTCTGCCTGCAGCCCTCGAGTTCACGAAGAGCCTAATCTAATTAAGTGGAGACCACTATCAAATTACCAGCTCTCTTTCAACGTAGCCATTTTAAGTGGTTTGGTGTATTTATAGTAGGCAAGTTAGGGAGGGCTTTTCTCTCTCGAGGTTATGCTTGTGTGTAAGGGAGAGATGTACAATGTTAAGACTCCCGCTTTAAATTAGTTTCCATCCCCAGCCTGCAAAACATTTTGCACAAGATTATGCCTCTGAAGGGAGAGTCTGTCTGGGTTGTTTCTGATTTTTGCCCCAAGCCAGCAGCACAGAAGTTTCCTTTTGGGATTAAGCTTTCCTTAAGGCAAACATATCTTGCACAGCTACCTCAGGTCAGTCAACAGCCTTGAAAGGGCAGGAGGAGGGGCTGGCTTGCCATGGTCAGAAATCAGAGCTGTTTTCTGCTGGACTTCGATGGAAGTGGGATGGACCTGTCACTGGTGGTTAGAGAGTGAGTGGAGAGGCTCTCAGCCCCACAGACCAGTCTGAGTTGCTGGTTGATGGGGTGCCCTCAATTTGTCTTCCCCTGATTAGTGTCTCTGGCAGCCTGCAGTCCTCTCCGTTACCCTCCCTGTAATTCCATCTCTGGGGGAGCTTCTGTGTGGCAGGATCTGTGTCAGATGATCCCCCAGGCTCAAAGGAGGGAGGAAGTGGAAATGCTCGTTAGGAGCTGTTTCCATGCATAACAACAGTAATAATCCTTAGCCCTTTATCTAAAGCTTTTATGAATGTTAATTCATTAACCTCTCCCAATCACCCTCTGAGGTGAGGATTATTATCCACAGAATTGGACAGATGGGGGAAGCTGAGATGTGGAGCGCCCAGCCTGAGGCTGTGGGACGAATCACTCAGTGCCACCAGGTTCTACCTTGCACTCCAAAAACTTGTTTCTCCTCTCCCTGTGAGGGGTGGGCTGGCTTCTTCAGGTCACCCTGCCTCTGACAAGAAGAGACCTTGCTGACAATGTTTGCTGTTCATCTCTGGCTCCAAAAGAGCCTTTTAAGATGAGTTGGAGCAGTGAGACTTGTGCTTTTGTGCAAGTGCAGACTGTCACCATGGGAGGGCTCGACCTGTATCACACAGAGGCCATGGCACTGCCCTTTCTTCAGGTGCTGAGGCCCCCCGGTGTGTTTCTGTGTCTGTCAGGTCAGCACTTATATTATTGCTTGTAAGCAGAGAGGAAAAAGGAAGGAGGAGAGAAAGACATAGAGAAAGGGAACAAGGCAGAAGGCCTAGAAATAAGACACTTTTTTGTCATCCCCATCTCCCTTTCAACTGGGATTTCTACTCCTAATGATGTGTCTCATTCCTGATGTGAAAGATTAAAACCCAAGAGATTAAAAGATTACACAAAGTGGATGAGATGGACTTTGCTGCCTCCCTTCCTCTTGTTGTGACAGACCTCTGGGAAACCTCTCTCCCCTGCTTTTCCTGTCTTCCTTTCCCTCCTTTCCCCTCCCACCCCTTGATCTTTACAGATCAAAAGACCCTTGCCTTCCAACGGTTTGAGCCATTCTGGCCATCTTCAAGGCCAGTCTCTAATCTTTGCTCAGGGTCAGGTGGAGAGAGAAAGAATATGTGTGAGGCTTGGAGCAGCTCACACATAGTGTCCTAGCTGTCCATCTTCAGTAACTCTAGCATTTCTCCTGGCAGTTTGCATTGCTGGAGAGCCCTGTAATGAGGCATGAAAAAGCCCCAAGGCATCCTGAACCCACTGCGATGAACGTACCACCCATGGTGATGTGAAGCCCCTCTTAGGAGGTAAGCGTGTGGGGAGAAGGCTGGAGCAGACCAAACTGGTGGTGGGTTCCCCTGGCTATTCCTCCTCTTGCAGGGCAGGTGCGTGCACAAGTGAGGGACCCCTTGAGTAGATTTTCAGCTCTGACGAAGGGATTTTTCAGCAGCAAGTCTCATCGAGCAGAGGTTTGTTCCTGTTCACTCCCAAGGTATTGGGGAGGGGCGGGGAACACATCTGTTACACTTTGGTTTGGTCCCTCTGTCCTGTGCTCTTCCTCAGGACACCAATTCCTCCAGACTGTCTTCTGCTAATGGGGCCTAACAGGGCTTGAACTGTCCCACTGTGGTTCCAGACCAGGGCTGGAAAACCCAATGCCTTTCTGCCCTTTAAGTTCACTGCTCCTTCCCTGGTTGAGTTCACCATTGCTCTTCTTGGTGGCACAATAACCAACAGAGTTAGGACCGAGCCTGGCTCCCCCTGGGCAATGTCTACAATATCCACATCCAGGAGAGGGAAGGAGGTTGATTCCATGCCTGGAGGTGCTACTTTATCCCAGGAGAACCTTCTAACTGTGGCATTCTCAGAGACATCTCCGCCTGATAAGAGACAACAGCGTACAGCCCTCGCCCCTTTATCTAGGTCCACAGCTATTAGAGGAAAACCTGGAAGTGCTTCCAACACTGGAATCTGTAAGCCAGTTACTGTCCGATGCACTCCTGGGATGTTATTTCCAAACATGCTGCCCCTCGTAATGAAAAATGGGCCCCCCTCTATTCAACAAAGAATGAAGCATCGGCATAAGAGTGCAGGAACCGTTCATGCTACGTAGTGCTTACGCAGTGCTTGCTGTCTCCCCCAGCCGTTGCGACGTAGAAGGAGCCTCATGTCTTTATTCCTGACAGCTGTCAGTCCCTGGAAAACAATCCCTTCCCTCCCTCCTCCTGGAGTCCCAAAGCCAAGCTGGGAGGCTGGGAGCACACGAGCAGAGAAGGAAATCTGCCAACTTCGTCTTTCTCCCTCTCTCTCCCTCTTTAGCTGCTTGTGAGGGAAGTTGCAGGAAAATAATGAAATAAAAGCCAAGGACCAGAGAAAGCTGATTCATCCACAGCCCAGGGCCAGCGGCCGGCTCCAAGCAGAGCTGTAAAATCAATCTGTCACTGCTCACCGCAGTATAGATCAGTGGAGAGATTCTGACTGCAGCGAGGGCAGAGCCCAGCCTCCTCCCAGGGCCCGTTTTTCCCAGCCATGGGACCTGGTTGTACCCCTGGGGAAGATGGGCAGATGGGCAGGGGAAGAGACAGAGAAGTAGAAGGGCTGATCCATCAGCTCCGTGAGCTGGAAACGCTCCCAGCGAGACTCCCTTCCCTGGCAGCACACACTGAAGGTAGCGCAGACAGACTGCGTGGCTGCCTTCCCTACCCGACTCTTCCCTCCTCAGATGGGCAAATGGCACAAGAGCCAGGAGATGGAGGAGAGGGGGGAATGAATGTCTGCACTCCCAGCCCTTACTCCCTTGAGGTACCATCGACATTGAATGTTACCTCCAGTATTCCCCAGCCTGTGCACAGAGGGTTAAAAAATAAGTTTTATCATCACCTTTTCGACTCCCAGATACTGGGCTATTCCAGGACTTAACAGCTCCCTAGCATATGTCGGAATAACACTGGGGAATTGTTCTAATAAGGTCAGCTCCCTTGCTCACCCCTAACAGCATCTCCAGTCTTAGAGGAGGTAGCAGCCCGACGGAGCAGCAGCAGCTGAGCAGAAAGGTGTAGACCAAGGCGGTTCTCAGGGCTGTTTCCATCCCCACTAAGGGGGCAGAGAGGTCAGGCCTGCCTGGAGGACGGTGGTCTCAGAGACATCAGCACAAAAGAATTAGAAGATGATTCTTCTTTTGTAGTGCTGGACATAGAGAATGAGGCACCTCTGCAGCTGACTTACAAGTATCTATGATGTCCTTAGGAGGTTTTATTCTTGGTTAAGGTTTTTTTTTTGGTTTGTTTTGTTGTTGTTGTTTTTTCCCCACTTGTGAAGTAACAAACAACAGAATCTTTCCAGGGCTTTTGACAAGGTCAGAGCCTCTGCAAAGTAAACATGGGAATGAGCTTCTGTACCTTCTGGATGATCATCTACAATGGGGTGAATAAGCATAGGGGGCCTGGCTTTGAATCAGATCAAGGACCCATATGTCCCCCACTGCTGTGGATGTGGTTGGTGCTGGCTTCTGCATGTCTCTCGGGGCAGTTCTGTTGCTGAATTTAAGTATTGCTTCTGGGTCAGTGGGAATAGGAGCAAGTAGTATTTGACCCTCGTGGGCCCTGGCAGCACAGGGATCCTGTCCCATCAATCCTGAGTTTGGAACTGACCTGTGGTAGCAGGAGAACCTCTAGGAGACTCATCCCAAACTGAAGGATGATCCTGGAGGAACTCAAGCAGGAGCAAATCCTGCATTAATTTGGAGTTGGAAATCTTTTCTCCTCCTTCAACACCCTCCAAGATTAGACAGTGTCTGTCCTTTGGAGGAGGTAAGGAAAGATGGAAACAAGTCTGTATTCCTTTAGCTTTTAGCTTCAAAAGAGCTTGGAGGAAAATCCCCGTTGTCATAAACCGCGAAAGTGATAAAGACAAGGAAACTAGAGTCTGTAGTTGCTAAGACAAACTTCTTTCTCCTCTCGTCCCAGGTGGAGTGAGTAGCTCTGGCATTTAATTCACTGGGAATGAACATCTACAGATGGTCCAAGGAACATCCAGAAGTGTCCTCAGAGCTGCTCACCTCCTGCCTCTCTGAGGAGCGTGTATGTGTGTCTGTGTGTGTGTCAATGTGTGTTTTTTCCCCATTTGGGTTTGCAGGTTTGAGTAAAAGAGTATATAACAAGCTTCCTATGTGCCATTTACAACAGGGCTGATGACCTTATGTTTATACCCGGTGGACCAACTTGTTTCTTTGTGCCATCTAGGTGTTGTGTGTGATACCGGGGGCTGGTTTTGCTGATGGATCCTTTGCACTTACTGCCTGTTTTTGAGGGAAGTAACTCATTCCTGGAGGGCTATTGATTGTTTTTCACCCACGTATGGTGTTTGTGTCTTTGGTGTCCTGTCTCTGAGGCTGTTATGTGCACATGAGAAGGTTTGGGGCAGCCCTTTACTTGCTGGATTTTGAATTGTGTGTAGGTATTTCTTTCCCAACAGAGAGAAAGGTGTTCAGGGTGGGTGGGAAGGGGTGGTCTAAGGAGCTCCCCACCCCCATATAGGTCTGAAGGTGTGAGATAGATGGGGTAATTACATTGCTCTGCACTTCTACAACAGCTAGCAGGATGGGGAAGTGGGCCACAGCTGAGCTTCTTTAGATGCCACTTGACATCACAATATCATGTAGTTAGTAATACTGCTGCTTGCAGTGGAGTGTGTTTGGCAGAGTAATTCCTCTACAGTTCTTGGACTGCGTGAAGAAAGTCATTAGTTTGCCATCAGAAGTTACACGTCTGTACCTGTGTGCGCACGAGTGCTGCAGGTGACAGAGTTCGGTGTTCATTTTCTGAGGAGCTGTTGCAAGCACGTTGATATTTATGCTGAGGGAAGTGTCTTCACCCAGCTGTTGTGTGTGTGTTTGTGTCAGGCAGGGGTGCAGATGGTGTCTGTTCAGCTGCAAGTGGAGGCTTCGGAGCATTTCCATTTGTTCTTGCAGCCTCTATGTAAAGGACGCAGCTGGCACAGGAAAATGTAGGTGTGAATTGGTCACGAGTAAATGTAGGTGTTGGGGCAGGTTTCTAAGAGCAGAGAGGCCAGGGGCCAGAAGAGCCTCTGAGCAGGGAGCAGATATTCTCACAGCGATAGGATGGACCTTGAGACATTTCCGAACAAGATTCTATGATGTGGTTGCCTGGAATAGCAGAAGACTGGATTGCACATGCCAGGAAGCCATTTCCCATCCAATGTCCTATGTTCCTAAGTTTCTTTGCAGCTGTTGCATGTCCATGCGTGTCCAAGCGAGACAGGCAGTCCCTCCACAGCTGCAGTGAGTGGGAAGGATGCATCGTGTCCCTTCAGTCGTGGTCTGTGTGTCCGCATGTCTGTGAAGGGATTATTTATGTCTAGTTGTCATGTGTGTTTGTGAAAGGGTCGGGGAGTAATTTCTTAGAGTCACCTTGTGCTCGGGAAGGTGGTTTCCTGGCAGGTATTGCCTGTGTGCAATATTTGGGGGCTGGACTGTGGCTGGCTCCCCAGTTCCTGCTGCACATGGATGTTTGTTTCTGACTGTGGGCGAGATCTCCATCACTGATGGCATGCGTGGATTTGGGCATAGGGAGGTGGAAGGTCTTCCAGTAAGCTGTTGCATGCACGTGAGGGTACGTGGTGATTTCCGAGGAGCTGTTGCATTTCAGCGTGTAGTGATTTGAGGAGACGTATGAAAGACAGTCTCCCCAGAGCAGTTGCATTCGTGTGTTTGTATGTGGATGAAAGGCTTCCCCCACCTCCCGTTGCCAGTCTTCTTAGCAAATACCACAGGGACATAGATCAAGGTGAAGTTTCCCATGGCTATTTCCCTTACCTGTGTCAGTAGGTGTATAGCTGTTGCATGCATACGTGTGTGCATGGAGCTCCTTGGGAGCTGTGGCTTGTACCTGTACTGTTCCTAGGAGCTGTTGTATTTTCAGGTGGGTGACTCGATTCTGAGAAACTGTAGCCTCTGTGTGTGTGTGATTGCCCAGCAGCTGTTGCTTGTGTGTGTTCCTGGGAAGCTGTTGTATGTTGTGTGTAGCTCTTCAGCAGCTGTTGTAAGGAAATTGTGTGTGTGTGTGTGTGTGTGTGTGCAGTTCACAGCAGCTGTTGCATGCGTGCTCATGTCTCCGGTAGAGGCCCACCCCTTTCTGCCTGCACCCGAGCGGTGGCTGTGCAGGCGAGGAGAGCTCGGAGCTGGCTCCATGGGAGAGGGACCGTCGCCTGTCACAGCCTTCCCAGCTGGGAGAAGCAGTGTCGGCTGTGGTCCCACAGCCCTATCAGCCGAGCCTGTGCCGAATTAATCACTCGCGTTTTAAATGCCAATACAGCCCTTTCTGCCTTCTTCCTCCGGTGATGCGGATGCGGCGAAGGCAGCAGCAAATCCTCCGGCTTTGCGTGCCCTCCCTGGACTGCTGCTGCTCCGTCCCCGCCTGTCGTGCGAGGCTGGGAGCGCTGCCTAGGGGCAGCGGGGCATGAGACAGCTGTGGGGCAGCGGACAGCACAGCCCCAAGGGGTGACACAAGGTGGGGGATTACCCCCCTCCACACACACACACACACACACACGCACGCACACGCATCAGCAGGGCTGCAAGTTGCTTGAAGACAGGGGGGGCTTTTGTGCCTCCACTTCTTCTCTGTCATGCCCCGTATGGAAGCTGGGAGTAATCGCCCCTCCAGAAGCAGGTACGTGTGTGTGTGTGTGTGTGTGCGTGAGACGTTTGTGTGTGCAGTCCTTGTGCAGCTGCCTCGCCGTGTCCTCGGCTCCCTGTTGTCATCCGTGTCGCCTCTCGGAGAAGGGTCTGAGACTGGAGGGGGAGGACCGAGGTGGGGGAGAAGGGCAGGGTGGATGGATTACATTTCTCCTCCAGCCCGTGCATGCCCTCCCTCCCTGGGGGGTTGGCGGCGGGTGGATGTCTCTGATCTGAGGATGAAGGCAAAGGGTGAGTGCAAGGGAGATGGGGAAGTGGCCGGGGGCGAGGGTGTTGGGGGGAGATATTGCCCACATGGGGTGATGGGAGGGAGAGAGGCTTGGAGACTGGTTTCCCTTCCAGTGTGTGCGTGTGGTGTGTTTTCGTGCACTCGTTTAGGATTGGGATGCTGAATAGGTCCAGGGCTTGCTGCACGCAGCTGGGTTTGACTGGTTTGCCTCAATTCAGACCTTGGAAGAGGAGGGGATACATGTACCTATGTACGTGTATATATATATATGTATGTATGTCTCTGTGTGTGTATGCATATATAAGTATAGCTATAGGTACATGCATATACTCCCACACATACATGCATGTGCATATACAGATGCACAGACACATATGCATATTGCCTGCAGTTACGGAAAGGAGAAGGAGAAAGCCTCATCCTACAGCCCCTCTGCTCCCTGCCTCTTTGCAAACTTTGTCGGGGAACCTTTGCAGACGGTGGGGTGTGTGTGTGTGTGTGTGTGAGTGTGTGTGTCCGTGTCTGTGTGGGGGGTGTGAGAACGTTCGCCTGGTTTGGATGCAGGGGAGTGAGTAAATCTCTGCTCTGCTTTTACACTGCTCTGCTGGGAGGCTGACTGGCTGCAGAAAAGTCATTGCGTGGTGTCTGTCGGGTGTGTGAGTGTGTGTGTGGTGGTGGCGGGAGCTAGATATTTATGTAGGGGCCCAGGACAGCTACGCAAATGCATACGTACGTGTACATGCATTGCTTGCAGGGTGTCTGCGTGCCCATTTATTCCACCAGAGAAAGCATGCCCACATTTTTATGCATAAGGATCCTCCTGCTTTGGGGCATGGGATGGGGGGAGGAGAAGCTGAATGAATGAATGGGAGCAAGAGGAGGGGGAAGGAGGAGGCATGGGGGTGGGGGAGACAGACGAACAGGCGCATCCTATTCTCATCCCAGGACAGGCAGGAGTGTACAGCTGCTGCTGTTCCCATTCCAGAGCTTGGATCTGGCTGGGGAAAGGCAGCATAAATCTGCTAATGCTGCAGCAGGCAGCATATTCAGGAGCTGCTGTGCGTAATGCCCTCTCGCGTGTGTGCTGGGGTGGCTCCCCCTCTACCTCTGTGGGCATGTATGCGAGCACACGTGTGTATTACATGTGTGTACGTGTGTGGAGGTGGGGGTGGCTGTGCACAAACAATATGCTTGCAAACATCCTCGCAAGCACCCAGGGAAGGAGGTGTTGGTGATGGGGAGGAGAGCATCGCTCGTCGGGCGCTGCAGGAGCGTGCATCTTGCGGCCGTGCACAGCCCGCGGTCCATTGGCACCCACTCCGTGCTCATGCAAGCGTCTGCTGCTGGGGGCCAGTGGGTGCACACCAAGAAGTGGGTGCACATGTGCAGCCCAGACTTAGGAGCGGCTCCCCCTCCTTTTCCCCTAAAGCCTGGAGAGCACAACCCTTCTCCCCACCCTAGAGGTAGGGAGCTATAAACCAAGCTATGGAGCCGGGAGAGGATTGCTGATATTGGAGGATGGGGTAAAGATTGGGGGGGTGGAGGGGGTGTCCATGTCCCTGGAGGGGGCCTAGGGGTCTGAGGAGCCTGGCTGCATTGCATGCTGTGAGCCAAGGAATTTGTTGTGCACTGTGAGGTGGGGGGGAGCGGG
>JAAGNO010022148.1:0-10572 GCA_033439905.1 Ceryle rudis
ACCGAGAGGAGAGCTTTTAAAATTACCATTAACCAAAGGCTTCTCTTTGAGCTTCAAGGGAATGTTGAGGGTTTTTTTCCTTTCAGTCTTTTTGTTTGTTTGTTTGTTTTTTGTTTGTTTTTGTTTTTGCTGGTGTTGAGGATGAGAATCCAAGGCTTCTAGTGCCAAATCTTGAGCTAAAATTCACCTGAGCACAACACAGAGGATTATCGGGGGCTGTGTTACAGTCCTGCCTCCTGGCATCAGACAAAACAGCCTTCTGCTCTCCTGACACTAACCTGCCCAATTCCCTCCTGTCACCTCTGCCCACAGCCTGCTTCATGCACCAACAAATTCCCCCAGGTGAGCTGGGGAGGGCTGCTGGCCCGCTTTGCAGAGTGCCCCTCTGCCCAGCTCACCAGGAGGGTCCAGGTTTGTTAAGCAGCTTGTGGGGTTTAATTAAACACACCATGAAGTGGAGGCTTCCTGCAGGGCTGTGGTACAGCAAGCTGGCTGGCCTCAGAAAGCTGCTGTTGGCAGCTGCCTCATGGGAGAGCCAGAAATCAGAAATCCTTAGCAGGGGAAAAAAAAAATCAGCCTTTCCACGTGTTTTATTGGAGTCTTGGAAAAATAATGACTCGGTTTGATGAACAATGTTTCCACTAGGAAATGCTGTTGTTTAAAACACTGTCCTTATAGCAACATGTGTGCAAAGTGTTTCTCTGTGAGCAGGCAAGTGTTGGGAGCTGAGATCCTCAGGGTGGATGAGAGGCTGAAGTGTTATCCCTAATTTGAGTGTGTGCTACCTTCATCTCTCTTCTCTCTGAGCACCTGCAAGGTGGAAAAAGGCAAAAGTGTGTAACTCTGCAGGGCTTCCAGACCCTGGCTTGCATCTTCCCTGATCTTGCCCTAGGTTTACACTAAGGCTGGACAACGGAATTGGGAATAAAGGTGTTGGGTTAATTGCCTGCTCAGAGATTGGTTCTTGCCTAGGTTTACAACATAACCACCATCACCAAGTTGTTCCCCTGTTCCCCATTGCAATGCACTTGAGCTCTGCTGAACTTTATCTTCCCCTTGTGGCACCCAGGGAAACACACCCACCCTACTGTCCTCTGGTTCAATGGTGTTGTGTGCCATAGATGGTGGACTTCACAGACCATATTTGGCTCAAGGCATGGTGAGGTCTGTAACAGTATTTCACCTTTCTCTAGCACACTCCAGATGAAGATGACCAGGAACGAGGCCAACACTAACCTTATTGTGACAGCCCTACTCAGGGGAGATGCCCACATCACATTTCAGGCAGCTGGAAGCACAAGGTGATTTCCTCCCAGTCAAGTCCTTGGCAGAGCCCCTCAGAGAAGCATTTAAGGTGTGCAACATCTTT
Source organism: Ceryle rudis (assembly GCA_033439905.1). Lineage (NCBI taxonomy): Eukaryota > Metazoa > Chordata > Aves > Coraciiformes > Cerylidae > Ceryle > Ceryle rudis. The sequence continues at coordinate 1,370 of JAAGNO010022148.1, forward strand.
TCACTGGGATTCAAGCATCTCCCAATTTTTAATCATCACCTGGCACAGTGGCAAAAGGAACAGGCCTCCCAGCCCTGCTGCACAGATGGGTCAGTGGAGCTGAGCTGGAGAGGATAGCTGAGAGATGCTTCAGAGCCAGGACCTCAGCCAGGTCCCCCATACCTAGCATCCTGGCCCAGGGCATTTTTCCTTTTTGATTTGCTCATGAAAAGAACCCAGTTCCAATGCCATGCCTCAGGCAATCCCTTGCTGGATTAGGATATTACAAGCATAGCTGCAAATCTACCAAGAAGTTTTTCAAGTCGCTGCTTTCCCTGTGGAGTCGGCACAGCAAAAGCCACATCTAGGTGAGATGCTTCATCCCTTTTTTGAATTTTCTCTTCTAATACCCTTGTCAAAGACTTGCAGGCAGCTGCAGCTCAAATCATCCTGCATTTTTCTTGTGATTGCTTTGCCTGATATCATGGTGAGTATTTGTATCCAGTTGGTGCATGATAAATGGTTAGATTTATGCTGTATGCTGTGATCTGGGGATATAAATGTATTTAAGTCACTTATTCAGCTTAAACACCAGCACTGTCTGTTGCTCCCTTGTCAGCATTACAGGCAGAGAGAGATAAAATAGCAGTGGTAATTGTGGTGATGGAGTGTCACTGGCAAATAATAGGAGCACGAAAACCATTTTCAGAGACAGATGGAGTATAACTCCTCTGTTCTCTTGAATTATTTTTAGAGTGGGTCAGACGGAAAGCCCCTTGAGGAGAAGGGCAGCATGTAAGTTGGGAAGGGCTAAGAGCCTGAGCAAACATGAGGACTTCCAAAGAGTTTGATGCTTATTACAAAAACGAAGGCAGAGAAAGAAGAAAGCTAAAAGTGAAAGATGTGACCATTCCAGGAGCATGAGTCGATTTCCAGGGAAACTGCTCCCAGAACTGGAGCAGAGTTTATAGAGATCTGTGGTGATGAACACAGGCAGCTGGATCATGGGATTGTAACCACTGCTCTGTGCTGGGGCTGTGCATAAATTACTGTAATGTGTTTATGGCCCTTTAATGCCATCTCCCTCCTTTAAACTTAATTTACAGTGCAGATTGAGTGCCAAAGCCCCTTTGCCCTTCGCTTCCTGTGCTTCCCTGCTCCGATTCTGGAGTTTAGGGGTGGCAGATGCTCGTCTTCCAAAAGGACTTCACCCCAGGACTCGTCTTGCCTCCAGGCTACTGTGTCTGCCAGAGGGGCTTGGGCTGTCTTTTGACTGCCTTTATCAGCTCTGCTGCTCCTTGCCTTTTACTTGGTGCTTCCTCAAGGGCAAAGTGAGCTCTGCAAACTTGGGGTGTGGTGACAAGGTCTCACTTGCTGCAACAGGTGTGCAGCTGTCCTAGTTCCCATGTGATGTGAAGATCTCTGAGATCCCCCTCTTCAGGTGCGTGTTGGTCATGTCTTCTTCTACAGAAGCACTAATAACCCACCCCGTTGTTTTGTGCCAGCCCAGGGTCAAACCCTGCAGTACTGAAGTCCGTTGAAAGCTTTGAATTTTTTTGTGAGTTATGATTTTGTTCTCCAAGCTATGCCCGTTGCCTTGGCTGGTGAGTACCATGTTTCTACGTGGTTTTGGTGGGAAGGTTTTCTTGTGGCCCAGTGTGTTTCCAGGTGCTGAGAGGTCAGACGGAGTGTGTGGAGCCAGGCTGTGCAGAAACAACAAAAGAGGGCAAACAACCCCCAAAACATAGCAAGCTATCAGGGTTTAGCTCATGCTCTACAGCCCATTACTGAGACACAATGTTCTTCTACTAGAGCATGCTCTCTCTGTCCTTCATTCAAGAATGACCCTACATGTAACCAGTTATTCTGGCATGGGAAATAACAAAGGTTGAACCTTGAAGCAAACAGCATAATTCTTTATAATCAGAGAAATAATATTAGTAGGAGTCCTAAATTGCCTCACACGAGAGCTGCTATGCCAGGGCAGGCTCTTCACCCCAGAGCTAGGGGGTATCTCCCTGGTTCTTGTGTGCAGGTGAGTGATGGTAACTGGGGACTTCAAGGCTCCCAGGACCACCACAGGCTCTTGGATGAGAAATGACTGCACTGTGTTGCTACTAACCCTGACTGCTTCGGCAGGGGCTCAGCACACGCTTCCTCTGAATGTCACTTTTCTTAATTTAACAAAAGTGGTTTTAAGAATGCAAGGAAAACAGCACAGCTGTGCCAGCGTGCTGCTCCTCAGCACTGCTCTGTGGTCAGGATGGGAATGCTGCTCTGAATTGCAGCGCTGAAAGTATATTTTCTCCTTTTCTTCATGATTTTACTTTGTTACATTTTTGCAATTATCCCCTCTGGGGCTGTATTTTTTGTTTAATATTTATTTCCTTTTAAAAGGCAGAGTCATTACTGTTAGGGAACTATGGGTAGGTTTTATTTTTATTATTTTAATACATCAGCATAAGCCATAATTTGAAGCACTGCTTTAGTATATAAAACAATCTTCCCTTATGATTTGATGTTGATACTTCAGCTTGTGAAGGACTGCAGCAAATGGCATAAATGCTTAAAAGATGGTTGTGTTGATGATGGACCAACATATATGTGTGTACACATAGCATCTATTTAAGACAGGCTAGTATTGTTCTGCTGTCAAGATTTCCTGATGTGTACAAGGTATAGTGGTAACTGCATCAGCCTGGAGGTGTTGTGATTTTCCAGTCTTTATTTGATGCTTGACCCAAAGTCAGCCTGGCACCAAGTTTAAAGCATCTGGACAAAATATTTGGATCCTGTCTCAGTACTGGACTGTGTAGGTGGCTAGAAGGGTTTAGCTCAGGCCCAGATGTGGAGGATTTAGGGAAAGAGATGGGAACGGCAGAGCTGTGGGAGCATGGAGGAGCAGAAATAGATATTCAGGGACTGTGGCAGAAGCCAGGGTTGCAGGAGCAACCATACACATATGGAGGGCCCCTGGGCTTGGTCCCCCACTTCCTCCTGCATTGCTTCCCATTGCTGTGCTACCTCCTGTGCAGCTGCCTCCTGTCCCAGAGATGCTGCATGTGTGTGAAGGGCCCCTAGCTGTTTACAGGCTATGTGTATGACCATGACCTATTTGTGCCAGGCTCTCAGTGAGGTGCCTCTACCAAATGTGATGTATTTTAGCACCGGGAGCTCAGCATGTTCCTTCTCTAATATATAACTGGAATTTGACTTAGGGAGGGGAGCCTTTATCTCTGCATCAAAACCAATGAGGACAACCTAAATGTAGTAGGAAGGTTTGCTGCAATCCATTTCAGAAACCAAATCCTCAAGTCCAAAAAGTGGTGTCGGTCCTGGCTGGATGACAAAGCTTTGGGTCAGGAGGCCTTCAACCTCATTAATTCTCATGCACATGCTGCTTGCTGCATGATAACCACCTCCATAGCCTCCTCCAGGGCTCCTGTGACCTCTTGCAGCCCTTAGGCAGTTGTCTCTGCTTTGCTTTGCAAGTGTGATGGGTTATGATCCCTGCTTTCCTGCTGGCATGGGGCACTTCTGGAATGGGCAGTCTGGACCAGCAGGAAACACAGAGCTGTCAAAGCCTGGGTGGGTCTGAGATTGTATGAGATGCTAATAAAAGAGATGCTCCTGTATGAGCTGGGGTTTTTGCCATGCTCCTCTCCAGCACTGTGTATCTGAACAACATCAGACAGGAACAGAGTCCTTGCAAGAATAAGTTACTCTGCCTCCCTTCAGTTTTCTGCTTTGCAGTGAAGCTATAACTCGGTTATGATCTCTGGCTGTGCTGTAGTCCTGCAGTTGTTGCTCAGACCTGTGCCTAGAGTCCATCGTTGTCCATCATCATTGGTCCTGTGCCATTTCGCTGAAGGAGAAAAATGTGGGTGCATCTGTGGTAGTATCTTCTTGGTGGACTCTTCTCACCCTGCTCTGTTGAAGGGTTTCTCTTTGGATGAGGCCCAGAGAGTGTGCCTGTAGGGTCATTAAACAGACCAGACACTGGGGTCATGTTGAGTATTCAAGTGCCACCACCCCAACAATTGCTTTGGTGGGCTGAGCTGCTGTGCCATCATTAATATCTGATTCATGGGGAGATAACTGTTGTCAGATGTGTTTATCTGTGATTAAAATAAACACAGCTTTTAGTCAAGAATATAACTTTTGTTCTCACACAATGTAACTTGTTGGAGAAACTGCTGCTGGCAGCTCTGTGTGCCCCTCTGCGCTCTCTGAGGGCAGAAAGGCTGGTTTTATTTCTTCCTTTTGGAGGGGAAACTATGTCCTTGTTTTCTGTCTCTTCTGTCCTAAATTTACAACAAAATATGGTTAGTTGTGTGGAAGCTGCTGCAAAGAAGAGTTTAGGGGGAGGAGAGGAAAAGAGATGGCATGAGGTGGGGGAGGAAGGGGCAGGGGGTAGAAGAGCAGGGAGGAGCAGCAGGAGAAGAGAAGGGGCTGATGATGCATTTAAGCAAGTAGGAAGGTTGCTTTGTGCCTTTGCAGTCTGACTAGAGAGGAGTCCAGAGGAGTCTCCAGTAAAGGAGACCAAGGCCCCCAATATCACTGCCACAGTGGGCTCTGAAAGGGGCTGCTTGGAGAGTGGGGTTGTGCCACTACTATGGTTGCGAGCTGGCTGTGGACCAGCTGTGAAGGATTTCCCTGTGTTGCATGGCCTCTGGCCAGGGCAGGGCTTGATGCTCTGTCACTTGGTCCATAGTGAAGTTTCTTGTGAGATTTCTAGAAGCCTCTAAAAATGAGATTTTTAAAGTTTTGTGTCAGGCTTCCTCCCCCTGCCCCCCGGTGGATGAAATACAGACCAGGTGATGGATGTGCTAGTGTTGTATGTGTTTGAAGTTTACATCAAAACTCTTTGGTCTGGAAATCTCAAGTGCAGATTCTTTGGTACTGCTCTTGCCAAGCTCATGAGCTTGGAGTGGGGCAAATTGCACTGAGATTAATTAGAAAATTTGGGTAATTGTGCTCGGCATCTCTCAGCCTCAGCTGCCTGCTGCTCCAGCATCGCCAGAGTGCCCCAGTGTGGGGAAGGGGCTGATGTCTTCAAAGAGCTGCATTCCCACAGCTTTGCTGGCTTTCCTCTCCCATAACCAAGACTTATTTCTCTGTGCTGGACATCCAACTGCTGCACTGAGTATCCTTCAAACTTTGTCTGCTACAGCCCTGTCTCCTAGCTTCTGTGGTGTGATGAATTTAACTTGGAGTTAACCTCTGCTGCCTCTGCCCCAGCCCTAAGCATCTGCTGAATGGAAGATCTATGCAAGAATTGGATATGGTGGTGGCTGTTGCTGCTGACATAAACCTGGGCAAAGTCTGTTTTATAGCCAAAGGGCACCTTTAAAAACTTTTTATGTATATATTCAGGACTTCTCCACTGGAAACAGCGAATTTGCATAGGGCAGTAATGGATACTTCCCTGTCTTTGTAGAGGATTTATTATTTTTTTAATGTTTCAGACTCTTACACTATGATAAGGGGCAGGACTCTTGAAACAGAAGGACGAATTCTTGGCTGCCTCCCTGTGAGGTACTTCAGGTTCAGTACAAACTGCTTAAGTAATGGGACACCTCACACAGCTGCTTCATTTTCCTGACTCCCAATGAGGTGAGACAGCGCATACCTCACCAACCACGGAGGCTGTGGCAGTCTAATGTGACATATCTAAGGATGATTAATCTGGAGAAATGGCTTGGCTATTTAGCCAGCTCAGGTTCCAGTTGCTGTATTCATTTGTGTGGGGTTTGCAAAATGTAGTGCAATGGGACTGTAGGCAGGGCAGGATGTTTGGCACTGGTGTCAGCACAGCTTTGGTGACTTGCACCAGTGTAAACGCCAGAGCAGAAGGGTGCTGGCCAAAAAGCAGGGAAAGAGGGTGTTGTGGTGTCAGGGGTGGGCATCCTGCCCAGTATCCTGTGTGAATTAGCCCAAGCCCAGGAGCTGGAGCAAGTGGTAGGGAGTAGCCTTTGCACAGCCCACGGGGGAGCTCTTTTCCATTAAGGTGTCAGCACATCCCTGTCCAGCTCTTCCAAATGCTTGATTTAGCTCAGGGAACTTATTTAACCCCTATCAGACTGAAGTAAAACCTTTAGCTTTCTGTTCTGTCCTTTTTTTCCACTCCTCCTCCTGACCTGTTCTTTCTCATGTCCTGTTGTCTGCCTGGAGGCAGAATTTGGATAGAGGTGATGGATAGTGCTTTCTAAACAAGGAATTCTGATGCCAGGCAGATCACAAGCTTTATCCTGAAGGTGCTGTTTGCATGCTGGATGACCTGGTCACTGGAGAGCTGGCATGACCCTTCTTTGCCCAACATGGCAGAAAGGCTGCACCGCAGGAGATAGTCCCTTGCTATGGCTTCTGTGGAGGTGGCCCATTCAGGAGGGTGGATTATGGAGGGTTGCTGGAGCACCCTGTGCCCTGGGACTGCAGCAGAAGTGAGGCAGAAAGACACAACTCCTGTTGTCCCCAGATGATCAAGTATTTTTTTCCCCTCCAGTGACACCATGCACTAGCCAAAGGAACTGATGCTGTGGCAGATCTGCTGTCTTCAGGCTAAAGGCAGGTGCTGATCCCACTGCCTCAGCAGGATTGGGGCTTGTGATGCTGCTTTTGATATTAAAAATATGGCAGGACTTATCATGGGGAACCTAGGTGCTCTAAGCATGGCAGGTGAGGAATGGCTAAGGAAGGCCACATGCTGGGAAAGAAAATAGCTGCTCTCTGTGCAGCAGCTGCTTTTTCCTTCGCTGTCTGGCTCAGGAGCTGCTTGCCATTGCCATGTAGTGCAACAGATGTGCTTTGACCTCCCTTGGGCTGTGTTCAGCTCTAAATGCATGGAGAGCTGAGCTGAGCCCTTCTTTGATTGTGAGGAGAGCAAACTCCGAGGGTTCCCATCTTCTTCTAACTTTTTTCCCTTATGTGCCTTGTAGGAGACCTGTTGAAAGGTCTCCTAAAGACTGAGCTGCTAAAGTAGATGATTTCACAGCTTTTACAGGACCTCACTCTTTACTTTGATTTCCTCCATCTGAAATGTCTGTCTGTGGAGAGGCTATTCAGTTACTGAAACCACTGTTTTGATCTGTTGTGCCAATGCCTTTGCTGATAATTGTTGTTTCTGTGACACAAATGCAGAGAGAAAGCAGAACCACTCCTTTGCTTCCCTCTGCAACTGACTGAAGGAAGCAAAATACCTCCATCTAATTGCTAGAGGTGATTTTAGTCTGGATATTCATCAGAGGCCTGTAAGCTTCTGGACAGTCCCTCAAATGTCTGTGTACTCACAGGCACCAGGGAAGCTTGAAGTGAAACAGGATCCAGGGGAAATGGTGTGAGTCAGAGCAAACTCTGGAGGGGAGGCTCTAAGCTGCCTCTAAGCTGTGTGCTGGGGTATAAAGGACAAAGCTAATTTCTCCAACTAGCCCAGCTGTGTTGCTTTGTTACTGACTTAGCTGGAAGAGCTCACAGAAAGCATTTGGGTGCAGACAGGAGCTAACTGTGCTGGTTTTCTCCCCAGCCCACCTAATCTTCTCTATTGATGCTTCTGCAGCCTTTCCCTTGCCTTTTAAAATAAAGGCTATTGTTTTTCCTGTTGAGGAGCTGCCACTAAAGAATGTAATCTTGGGGGCATATAAACTTTTCTCCATCACTTTCTATCTGAAAAATACAGACAATCTTTATGAATGAAAAAGCTTTCAATGTTTCTATGAAATCTCTTACAGCTGGTTGGGAACTTTCTAACTAAATGCTTTTTAGCAGAATATGCCAACTTGTTGAAACTGAAACTCTTCAAATGCATATGCTTATCTTAACAAAACTTGCAATCTTAAAGTGCTCTTGGCTCTATATCAACTGATAATGCCCTGGCTCTGGGGTGTTTGCTTCTGGTGGGGGTTGCTTCACCCAGACCAACCCATGTAACTCTGGGTGTCTTGAGGAACTGCACTGGGGGTGGGAGAGAAATGTCCCTTTCAGCTGTCATTGAGCCTCGGTCCTTCTTCATAACTGGTCTCTTCTGCACAGCGCCCATTGTAATGTAAATGCTGAACCAGGACACATCAGTCCCTGGAGCTTCTGTGGGTCTTGTGGTCATAGCAATCAGTAGATCACATGCAGCGGAATTGCAACATGCCACTTTCTGTAAAACAAAGATGCTTTTCAAGGTCAAACTAGATTCCCTCATGAAAGAAAGGTGAAAAGGAGGCAGGGGGCAGCTGCTGTTCTTTGATTTAGGGTTAAAACCAGACTTCTGTACACTTCAGCTATAAGCCCTGTTAAATGCAGCTCTAGGCAGCTTGGAGCTCTGTGAAAACCACTAATTTTGAGAGATTGTTCTTTGTTGGTGGACAATTACACACCGATCGCAGCAGGAATCTGAGCATGCCTAATCTAAATGGCATGGCATTTTGCTATTTGGGAAGTAATGTTTTTTGATTTGTTAATGTTATAAAGCATTTACATTGTACAAAAAAAGTTCAGATATTCTCCCCAGGTTTCATTATTTCTCAGATTTACTTGGTAAAGGCAGGAATGAAATACATGGACACCAACATTGTTTACAATTAGCAGAAAATAGAAATTATAGCTAACCAGTCCTGTGCATGCCACCTATAGCGTGTGGAAAGAAAGGCTCTTGTCTGAGGCTTGTTCCTGGTGAGTCTTGAATCACTAAATCCCTGTGCCTGATGTCTGCTGAGTCCTGTAGACCAACAGGTCTTAATTCTGGCTGGCAGCCCAAGGGACATGCATCTCAAACAACAAACTCTTTGTGAACATGGTGTCCTTGGGACTGTGCATTTGTTGTCATCAAATGGAAGCTGTAGGGTAGGTGGCAGAAAGAGAAATTAATATGTACTGAGGCATATTTTCTTCCTGGTAGTGTACTGTAGGAATGAGAGATTCTGGGCAAAGGTCTGACTGTGCTGTTTGGTGTCTGTCACAGCTGAGAGCAGTTTTGATGTTCAGAGATTGCTCTGCATGCAGATAGTACTGCTTCCCTCACAGAGCAGCATTGCCCAAAGGTCTCTGCCATTCACCATGAATGCAAGACCTCAGCCAACTTATGATGATGTTACTTGGCATTGTGAATTCAAATACCAAAGAGATCACTGGTATTTGGGAGGTATTTTATTGGACAGTTGCCTGGAAATCTCTCCCTCTCCCTCTCCCTCTCCCTCTCCCTCTCCCTCTCCCTCTCCCTCTCCCTCTCCCTCTCCCTC